>VZTT01069638.1:163242-175229 GCA_013400855.1 Buphagus erythrorhynchus
CCTGGAGGGATTTAAAATCCACGTGGATGTGGCACTTGGGGACATGGGTGGCCTCATCAGTTCTGGGGAATGGTTGAAGATCTTAGAGAAATTCTCCAGCCTGAACAATTCTGTGACTCCATGGTTCTGTTGATTCCACATGGAACTTTAAGCTCTGTATTCACCACGAAGCAGCTGCTTGAGGAGTAGCAAAAGGAAATAAGGAGAGTTTGGACTGTGGGACCTCCTGAGGGAAAAGCCCTGGATGTCCTGAGGGAAAAGCCCTGGATGTCCTGAGGGAAAAGCCCTGGATGTCCTGAGGGAAAAGCCCTGGATGTCCTGAGTGTAAAGCCCTGGATATCCTGAGGGAAAAGCCTTGGATGTCCTGAGGGAAAAGCCCTGGATGTCCTGAGGGGAAAGCCCTGGATGTCCTGGCTCCTTCCCCTCTGTGGGATCAGGCTGTGTGAGTGATGAGCTCTGGACAGATCAGACCCCACGAGCTGCTCCCTCACTGAGGTTAAAACCACCCCAGCACTGTGTCCCTATAGACAGAGCAAGTGCAAAGCTCCTCGAGGGTTTCCTCAGCTCTGATCCCAGTTCCACAGGTTTCTCCAGCAACTGGTTCATCTTAGAGCCAAAGATAATTCCTTACTGGGTCCAGTGCCAGCCCCTGATGGAGAGGAGCTGACAAAGCTCTACAGCTCCTATGCAGGCAGGAGGAGCAGAAGTAACCAGACAGATAATGCTGCTGCTGCTGGAAGCAAAGGGAGAACAAGACTTAAGAGATGTCTGATTATCCTCATATTATTGATGTTGTCAGCTGGGGCAACTCCACCGATTACCTGCCAAAGAAATAATGGTTTTTAAGATCCCTCTCACTCCATGGTGAGTTGCTCTTTGCCACCTCAGTGTGCAATAGGCAGCTATCAGCACATCTCCCTTCTTCTCTAAGTTTTATTCCTCTCTGATGTGTCACTGGCTGATTAGAGGCCCTTATCAGCCAGGGCTGCTCTCGGATGTTTTTTATGTTTAAGCCATTTGTCTTGTTTTGCAGGTCTGCAACAACAAAAAGAACTGTCACTGTGAGGCTGAGTGGGCTCCCCCCTTCTGTGACAAGCCAGGCTTTGGTGGCAGCGTGGACAGTGGCCCCATCAGGCAGGCAGGTCAGTGGGAATTCAGGCTCCACCTGCTTTTTTTCCAGAATAAAGAGTGGAAATTGGTCAGCCTCAGAAAGAATTATTTCTGTGCATTGTTAATTTTACAGGATTTGATTATTCCATGCCAGTTTTTCCCTGGAGTGTTGGCACATTAGTGGCCTCAAAGAGATGTCTCTGGTTTATGTCTGAGGACATGACAGGACAAGCAGTCTCCTCACAAGTACATGTGTAAACTGAATCTGGATGGGAAATAATGTCTTTTTTCATATGAACAGTGCTGCTCTAAACCCAAATGGATTCTCTTCTCTGCATGCCACATGCTGCAGTGTGTGGCAAAACTGAATTTATGACATCATGGTTATTTCCATGACAAAGCTTCCCATCATTTCAGTTTCACTACTGAAAGATCTTTGTTTTTTGAAGATAGCAAAGAAACCCTGATCAGGCACTGAGCAGGCCTTTGGAAAAAGTTAACTCCATGTGGTTTTTTTTGCAGACAATAAGAGTTTGACCATAGGAGTGCTGATAACCATCCTGTGCCTTATCATTGCTGGATCAATCATGTACCTCAAAAGGAAGAATTTCATGAGGTGGTTGTTTACAAGCAAGAAGACAACAATAGAGAAATTAAGGTATGCCCATTTTCCCTAATTATTTCCCTAATTATTTCCATAATTAAGGAAAGGAAGCAGTAAACACAGCGATTCTCATCACTGTGAATGTGTTAGAAAGAGCCAGCCTTGACAAAAAATATTCACCAATAACAGCAGTGTTTTCCCTGGGTTGGTTTAATTTCATTGATAGGCAGTAAATAATGCAGATATTGGTTTGAATATATTCTTCTTTCCTTTTGGGATGAAAAATTAAGCACCAATGGAAGTCTTGCCTTTATTTTCATTTGCCTGAAACAGTTTCATTACACTATGTGGCCTTTTATCTAAACTCAGTTGAGTGAGCTGAAACTTTCCTATTTGAGGTCATTACTGTTTAAATGTTAGATTCATTAGAATAGTCTCCTGGGTGTTACAAAGCTGCATTTCCACAGATTGCAGAAGCTAATTTAACAGACTACTGGTTTCTAAAAAATCAATATTTATTTTTATTCTTGCAAGAGTGCTAGACAATTTTTACTTTCCTTGTTTACTATAACCAGGCAGAAAGCCCTTGCAAAATCCCATTCTGAAAAGAGGCTCCTGTTTAAGAAAATGTTACAAAGCAGATTGTGTTCAACAATTAAATGTTTGTATTGCAGGTCTGTGAGTCCAGCAAGACCTTCCAGTTCATCTGAGCCAAATCATGTTCATCCCACATGTGTTAGTAAAAACCTCATCATGAAGCCACAAAATACAACCATACAAAAAGTGAGTCCCTAAGCAATTTTTTAAGAAGTGGGGGAAAACCAAAAAAAAAGGTTTAATGTATTTTGGATCTCAATTAAGTGATTTATTATAATACAATAATTAAATGAACGTAATATCAGGTAGGACTAACATTAAGAAAAATGGGAGAGGATGTAGGCTTCAAAATTCATTCATGACTTCCACGTGGAAGACAGGTGGAGATGTCTAGTGCAGAAAAGAAATAGTTTTGTCTCTAGGAGAGAAAAGCAAGGGACTAACATGGATTTTAAATAGCAATAGGCCAGGTTTGATGGGGCTTGGAGCAACCTGGTGGGAGGTGTCCCTACCCATGGCAGGGGGTTGGAATAAGGTGGATCCCCTCAAACCAAACCATCCTGTGATTCTGTGCCAGCTGCTGAAGTTTCTAACTTTGGTGGGATGGTTTTTCCCAGAGGGACGGCCCAAGGCCGTATCAGATCATCGACATCAGCAGCCCTGTGAGGACACGCCAGGTGCCACCACTGAAGACACCCCAGCGAGTCCTGCCACCCCTTCCCCAGCTGCCAGGCCACCAAGCTGGGCCTGAGAGACCCCTGCCAGCTCACCCTTCACTGAGGTGCTCCCAGGTAACCAGTGACTCTCCTCTCTTTAGTATTTACTCTGCGAGCGTTTGGAGAAATGAAGTGTTTTCTCATCTTTCCTGCTGCCTTTTCCCCCACAGTATTTCCTTTATGCTTTGTGTGGGTTTAGAACTGTGCTGTAGAAAAATTGCTTTGTGGCAAGCGGGGCTGTGATCCTAAAATTTAGGACCCTGAGCTCTGCCTTCACCTCTCAAAAGCCAACAGAGCAGACACAGGCTCACCTCTCCAGCTGCCCAGCCAGAGGGGAGCTCCAGGGTTTGTTAGTGAGGTGCCAAACACAGGGACAGAGTTTAGGAGTCACGTTGCAGATGTGATGTGCAAGAGCAAAAGGTGCCTTGGCTTGATGTGCTTGTGCCCTGCCAAGGGCTGCATGAACCACAGTCTGTTTTTCCAGGGCACAGACCTGAAAAACACTCTTTCATGCAGACACTCCTTTCATTGCAATGTTTAAGTAGAGATGGTAAACATTTTATATTTTTTTTGTTTTTATTTTTGAATAAGATGCATCTCATGGCTATAAGCTGGATGAAGTTATCTGTGCAGCTCTCTGCATTAAATAGTGCCTTTTCTTGTCACTGGCTGCTCCCTTTTGGTGGCACTTGTGGAGTGACTGTTCCTAAGCAAAGCACCCAGGCAAGCAGCAGCTATTCCTGTTCTGCAGCTGTGGTGCTGTTCTGGGTGTGGTACCAGGTTAAAATGAAGTGAATGTTGTTAACACCAGGCTCTCACCTGCAGGAGCCCTGAGAGCTGCTCCAAAACCTTTTCCTGGTGATGGATAGGAGGAGACAGCTCTGAGACAGTGCTGGAGTGCAGGGCTTTGAAAAGGGATTGGAAAAATGTCAGAAACAAGCAGGGATATGAGGGAGGCTGCCCAGAGAAGCTGTCAGGGTGCCCAGAGAAGCTGTGGCTGGATCCCTGGAAGTGTCCAAAGCCAGGCTGGATGGAGCTTGGAGCAGCCTGAGATAGTGGAAGGTGTCCCTGCTCATTGTGGCAGCAAAAAGTGTACCTAGATTTAATTTTTTCAAAGTCTGAACATTATACCACTCAGCTTAGACCAACCTTTACATGTGCAGCCAGTGTTTTATTTGCTTTTTTGTCTTCCCTTTTCCATATTTCCAATCATTTTACTGTCCAGGGCAGTAAGAAAAGCTGATTCTTTCTAAAATACATTTAGCAGGGAATCGGAAGCAGTATTGATTCCTATTGCTTGTCTTTAGCTACAGTGGTTTCATTGTTCATTTTCTGGTATTCTCTAACATTCTGCACAATTCACAGTGGACAAAAGGAAGATTTTAAGTGCAAACCTTAAGCAGAATATGGATGGAGAAAAGGCTTTCCAAGGAAAAGGAAAAGTAACCATTTCTCATTCTGATGCTGCACCTGTCCCAGCCTCAGTGCACATCACAGCAGCCCAGGGCTCCCCTACAATCCATGTTCCTAAATCCTTGGGCTCCAAATCCCAGCCAAAGTGCCAGGTGGAATACCAGACCTGCAGTACTATCATTAGCAAAGACTGACAGATCTGAAACTGCCAAAAAGCTTTTCAGCTTGGCAGCTCAAATTAATTGTGACAGTTCCTTCATCAAGCAAAATATCACCATTTTCAGTCTCTGCACAGAACACAAGTAGGACAAACAGGGGATCAGCTCAAGGCAGCCTAAAGAATGAGCAAGGATTCTTTCAAAATTATATCATAACCTCAATATTGTCAGAAACAGCTACTTTTTATATCAGAGGGACCCAAAAAAACCACTGTGTGGGGAGAAAATCTTTCATTCTTAAGTTAATTTTTTTCCCTCAAAGCTTGGAAGTAGTAAATTAGCTTAAGAATAGTTTGGGATAATAAATATAGATACTAGTTCATGTATTGCTTCAGCTCTCTCTTGGAAGTACATCCAGAAGGTCAGCAAGAGGAAGGACTTCAAAAATCATTGCTGCATTCAGGATGTCACCCAGATGCTCAGTGCTGCAGGATAGTGATGTAAATTATATAAAATTTCCCTTCAGTTGTAAGTAAAATAGTTAAAAAACAAAAAGACAACACCAAATAAACTCAACCAATCAACCAAACAGAAAAACCTCAGCGAATTAGCTCTTGCCAAGTTTAATATTTAATTATCTTTTGACTGAAAAACAGCTTTTCCTTCTTTCAGATGCTCTTGCAAGACAAACAGTCTTTATTTATGGGCCAGATTCACAGTCAGTATAAATCAGCAGAGCCCCAAGTGAATGAAGGGAACAGTGCAGGTTTTTCCTAACTGTAGGTTCAATCCATTGATTTGGTCTCTTCCCCTCAATTTTGTTACTTTTAGCATTCAGTTGCTGCCTCTGACACTCTCACCCTCTTATTACCAAGATATATCTCATATTTTACAGAGCATCCTAATGGCAGGAAATAGAACTTTGTGGTTTTGCTTTTTCCTCAGTAAAACTGAGCTCAGCTCAGCTCCTGCTCCTTCTGCCACAGTTATCCTGGGAATATCTCTCCTGTGACACCTCAGTATGGCTGCAGACACAGAGGGCTTTCAGTTGCTTCTTTAGAAATCAGTGGAAAAAAACCTGGAATTTCATGCACCTGAGGTCTTGGGAGCTGCTCAGTTTGAGAATTGTGTTTTTCATTCCACTATTTTAAACAACACTTCCACAAGCAGAGCCTGAATGCATTAATGCCAGGTTGTGGATCTAAAATGGACAAAGAAATCCATCCATAAACTCTTTGTGATGTAGGGCTGAAGCTTTGGGGGGGAAGAGCTGGAGAAGGGAGGAAGAGCAATGAGGGAAGCAGAGCTGTGGTGGTGCCTTGAGCTGTGCTGCAGATTCCCAGCACATCAAAGGCTCTGCAAGGCCCCACACAAGTTAACACACAAAGTTTGGATTCTCCTGTAGCACAGAAAGAATAGAGAAGACCCTCCTGTAATCAGTCTGGGGGATGGGATTTATTTCTTCAAAGAGCTTTCCTCTGTTCCTAAGGCTGTGTGTTCCTCTTGGCATCTCCTTTCTATCAAGTGCTGCTCCATTTTGCTTCATCTCAGCCACCATTTATTATTCATCTCCATTTTTATCAGAATTCCCTCTCTTTTTAATTTTTTTCTTTCATTTACCTTTCCTACCAGCTTGCCACATTACACTTTCTGCACTTGGCTGCTTCCTCCTTAAGGATATTTTAACTTGAGGACATTTTGTGTGGGAAATGAATGGATAAATAAATCAGGCATTGGGCCTGTGTACGCATCAATACTAGTACTTGTTATGCAGAGAATTAAACAGAGGGTGGACATTATATGCAGCTTTAAAATGTGGTTTGTGGCAAATTTGAGCTTATTATATATGAGATTTACTTAAGCTCATGTATTTCTTCCTTATCAAAATGCCTGTGGATAATCAATCTGCATTTCTTTCTTAAAAGAGCGAATATTTGCCATGGAAAGTAAAAAAAACAAAGGGATGCTCAAAACAAATAATGAAAAGTTGGACTTTATTCAGGAGCAATTCATGCTCTGGTTGCTTGTTTGGATCACATCTTTCAAGGGATCTTTAATCAGATTATGCTTGTAAACCCTTCCTGTTTCCTTTAACTTTACAACTGATACTTATGGCAAACTAAAAATAAGGAATAAAACTCCTTGGGAAAAGCTTTGCAGCTCCACTAGTAGAAAGATCTGAACTGGAGAGTTTTTGTGTGCCCTGAGCAAGGCACTTAATGTGTGCCAGCCCTCAATGAGGAGCACAAAGAGCCAAGTTTCCCTGTTTGCAGGGACCACCCAGAGCAGCCACTGGGCCAGCCTGACAGCAGCTGACTTCTGTTCTCTATTAATGGAGCCTTTAATTCCACAGAATGAAAGCACAGCAGCAGCTCTGAAAAAAAAGAGTTCCACAGATGCTCCCAATCCAAACCAGAATGGGCCAGTTTGGTTTTGTGGTCATCTGAATTTCCATTTTAAAGTAATGTTGGGTATTCCCACCTTTCTATAGAACTGCTTCTACAAAGTTATGTATTGAATCTTTGCTGTTTTCATTTACCACCAATTAAGCTTTGAGTTCACTAGAGATGCACCCTGCACTTCTAGTGTAAAGAATCAAAAGACATAAAATCATGAAAATATAGTATAAAATCTTTAGTTTAAAATATAAATGCCAGCTTATTAAAAATAAGTTACTTTTTACTCATTTAAACTTATCTGGTCATAACTGATTAAAAATATCTTCAATTTAGGTTTAGAGTAGGTGTTAGGAAGAAATTGTGAAGAAATTGTGAGTAGGGGTGAGGTCTCAGTTTTGCCCAGAGTTGTGGCTGCCTCCTGGAAGTGTCCAAGGCCAGGATGGATGGGGCTTGGAGCACCCTGGTGATGCCTTAAGTTTTACATTTCATATTTTCCAGACTCTGTAGTGTATTAGTATACAACTCTGAACTTCATACAAAGTGTTCCAAGTTCTCCTCACAGCTCAGTCACACAAAACAATCCTTTTGCAGCCCCAGAACCAAGGACACTGCTGCAGGTTCAGGCCCAAAAAAAAGCAAATTGAGGAGAGCAATCTGGGAGGGTGGGACTGCAGAACCTGGAGCTGGGATTGGACAATTAACCCCAATATGGGAATGGACCAAAACTGATAAAAGTGTGAAACTCGTGTTCCATTGTCCATCTTGGGTGTGGCCATGGCCAGGCTCTTGCACTGCCCAAGGTGAATCCTTGGAAGGGCTTTTAATAAATACCTGTGCTCCTTATTAAAGGAATACTTTATCCCTTTATCACTGCCTAGACTCTGTTCCAGGGAGCCTCTCCAAGCATCACTGGGACATTGGGAGGTGTCCCTGCCATGGCAGGGGTGCCACTGCATGGGCTTTAAGGTCCCTCCCAACCCAACCCAGCCTGTAATTCCACGATCCCACGAGTGTCTCTCCCCTGTGGCTGGGTGGAAGGGTTGGATGTGCACTCTGAGCACTGACAGGAGCTGGTGTTTCCTGCAGGAGCCCCCCAAGCCCAGCCCCCCTCGGAAGCCTCTCCCCGCTGACCCCCTGGGCCGGGCGCGCCAGGGACGCGCCAGGGCTCTGCCCCAGGGCACCCCTGCCAGGTCAGTGCTCCTCCTTGGATCCTCGCCTTCTGCATCCTGTTCTTGCATGTGTTAATATGATATTGGTCATCTGCTTGTGGTCCTGCAGCTCTTCAGTGGATAGCTCTAAACTCCACACACAGCGTGAGCTGCTGCTTTCCCACTTTGGTCCGACACCATTTCTCTCCAGGCTGGGAATCAAGGACACCTCACTGTCCCAGGCCTTGAGAAATGTAAACAAAAGTGAGTTTTTGGGGGGAGCAAAATTGGGGTAAATGACTTTATTACCTGAATCTGTAATTGGAAGGTTAACCCCCAATATGCAAATGGACCAAACTTATAAAAATATGAAAACTCATGACCTGTCATCCATTTTTGGGTGTAGCCCCTGGGGGGGCTTCGTCTGCTCCAAAAGTACCTGAATATATATATATATAAATGTATGTATGTATGTACCTGAATATATATATAAATGAATGTATATATGTACCTGAATATATATATATATAAATGTATGTATGTATGTACCTGAATATATATATAAATGAATGTATATATGTACCTGAATATATATATATATAAAGGTACCTTCAATATATATACCTCCTTGTTATTCCCTTAATTTTGTCTGGCCTCTGTTTTTAGATAGTCCCAAAAGGGGTATCAATCCTAACACCTGGATTTTAGCACTTCAGCAGCAACATGGCTACAATGGCTCAAGGAGCTGCTGCAGCAACCACTTCCAATATAATTTCCATCTCTAATTTTATTTATCATACTTCCTCTCACTGGGAGTGCACCAGCACAGTTGCTCTGACTCCCACAGAATATGAGGATTTATAATATCTGTGAAGGTTTGACTCAACACCTGGCTGCATATTTACAAAACTAACCAATAAATAATAAATTTTCTCTTCAGTCCCCCCCATCTGAATTAGGCTAAGAACTGAATGTTGTTAAAATCAGCCACCAATAAGAGTGATTTCCTGATCACCCATTTCCCAAGGAAACATCAATTGGTATCATCTGAAAATAATATCCAAAATATTCAAAAAGCATAGAAATTGTACACTTCAAAAATATGAAGTATATTTGAAAAAAATAATCAGGAAGTGGAATAACTACACCCAGTGTTAGTGGGTTTAATCAATGCTGTTTTGTTACCCAATATTCCTCAGTTTCCTGTGAATAAAGTGAGCTCCAAGAAGATAAAAGTGGTGTTTTAAGGTACAAGAATTCTACCAGTAAAGCACTTAAAGCTCAGAGACATTACAAATAGAATCAACGTAGTCTCCTAATATTTTAGCAAAAGTACTGCAAAAAGAAACTTTGATTAAACTCCTGGCTGTCCATTCTAGTCAGATATTTTGAAAGCAACAACATTTCAAGCTGGCTCCTAAAACTTTTGGAGACCACCTGGAATTCTGCAAAATTATTGACATTTTTGATCAGGTACAAAATTGATGAGCACCCAGAGAAATTGAGAGATTAAATAACAATTTGCTGTTTTCTTTCTTTCCAACAGACCTGCTCCCAAACATCCACCACAGGTATCCAGGTGCAGCAACACTACGGATGTGAAATGAGTAGAAAACCTGACACCTTTATTTTAAAAAGTGAAGACAGAAGTTTGCACTATCTTTCAACTCCAGCTGGAGTTCATTTCTATGACAATACTTAGAATTTTTAATGTTTAAAACAGCATTATTTTTAAGAATTCTGAGCTACTGCCTTTGGTGCTGTGCTGTGCTATGGTGCTCTGTATACTTGCTCAGGTACTTGTAAATTATTAATTTATGTTGAATATTTATTACAGTGCAGTGCACTGTAGTAGATATTTTTACCATAGCTGAGTTTTCCTAAAAAGGAAACCTTTTTTTTTTTGTAATATTTCACTGAACTTGAATAATTCTGCTCAGTTGGTCCTATGTAGATTTCTTAGTTTTGATCTATTCTTTAAGGAGTGCTGATACAGATCAATGAAATGTGTAAACAGCTCCATCTCAGTGGTTCCTAACCAACTTCTGGATAAATATGGCAGGGTAAAAAGACAAAATCTCTCGTGGAACTCAGTGAAATGCCTGATATCTGCACACAAGGTGTAACCTGTGCTTAACCAAAGGCTCACTCTGTGTTTGCAGCTGTACTGTAATCTCAATTTTCATGTTACTGTTTGAGATCTTCCAGAAATCTCTGTGCTCAAAGAGGATGTATCCACCTGGGAGAAGTCCTCTCACTGAAGAAGTACTGTATATCACAAAACTGTGTTGTTTTTGACCTCATTTTCCTCAAACACAACCTGGTTAGTGCATATTAATGCAGATATCAGGCCTCCCTGTGCCATCTCCTTTTTGATGCTTTGGTAATTAAATTCAACCATCTCATTTTTGTCCTGATTAGACTGGCAGTGCATTACACCCAGGGCTGGGGGAAGCCAAGAATTGCAAAGATTTACATTTTAAGAATCAACTTTTATATTATTTCCTTTTGCCTCACCGCTCTGCTTATCACCTGTATTTTGCATATTTACTACTGTTTTGTATTTAACTCCTACAAAGTTGCTCCTGGTTTCTTAATTCCCAAATCAAAATGTGTATTTTAATACATAGACTTGGATTATCCAAAAAAAAAAGTTCATCTCTGCTCTGTGATTACACCTGATCTCTTCTGTGCCTTCTCTGCAGCACTGCTGAACATAGTTTCACCTGTAAAAACAAGAATTTCCAAATATCAGTTGAAGCAGAGGGAGAAGGGACTATCACCTTTAATAGGATGGTTTCCTCATTGCTTGTGGTTTTTGTTTCCTTAAGCAAAAATAAAAGCATTGATAGAAACTTGCATCTGGCTTCAGGAAGTGTAATTGTATTTCATTTTCCCAGTTATTCCCCTCGTAGCAGCACAACCTTCATGCTTATTGATAAACTGAGCAAACCAAAATCAGCCCCAGCTTAGTTTGGTGCTGAATAGCAAAGGAAAAGCTTCACAAATGTATTTCAGTTCTTAAAGCACCTCCAATAGCAACAACAGGGCTTTATGTGTGGAGAATCACAACAGAAGGATGCAGACATCCCAGGCTCAGCAATATGGGGGAACCAAAATGATGCTTTTTATGTATTTACATATTTCTGCATTTAAAACACTCATTTTTTTGTATCTACAGTAGGGGGTTCCTCCATTTGAAGCAGCCACATGAGCTGAGTTTGCTTGTTTGAATGCTCCCATTTTATCAGAATTCTTCTGCAAACTGCTGAAAACCATAAGATGAAACTGTGAGTAGTGAAAGATGACATGAAATGACTAAAAAGTGTTTGTAATCAGCATCAGGAATTCTGAATTTAACAGGAGCAGCTTAGGTAAGACTTTGCACGTGTATAAACTTAAACATGACCAACCTAGGCAAGCTTGAAAGTACAGAAAATAGAAATATCCATACAGGGCACCCACACCATGTGTCAAATTTCTTAACTATTCCCACTAAAACAAGCACAGGTATCCAGTGACATGGAATTTAGTCTTACAGTTAAGAACATATTATCTACCAAAATTACCATCTAAGATGTGACTAAACTGAGATTTCCAGATGTCTGGGGAAAAAAATCCCAATTCTCTATCTGAAACAAAGGCAACAAAACCCAAAGATCCTGTAAAAATTAATGCCATTACTTGCCACCAAAAAAAGTTCTTAGTGAATAGGACAGGCTGGTTATTTTCATAGCAAAATGTGGGTGCAATGTAGGCAACAGCCATAAAACGTGGAGTCCTTCCAGTCAGCAATTTGAAAATATTTATTTATATTTATATTTTATATTTATATTTTTATT
>VZTT01069639.1:12643-28229 GCA_013400855.1 Buphagus erythrorhynchus
GATTCTAAAGAAAAACACTGTGTCTGGATCTCTGCATAAAAAATAATAGATTTGTTCTTTGTTAAAAAATCCTCTGTCCTGCAACGACTTTAATTCTCAGTAAGAGAGATGAGTTTATATTATACTGAATTTAAAAGCTATAAAATCAGATGTTCCCTGATGTACTTCTATATGTTGTCTCAAATCAGGTTATAGTTGGCCATGAATATAGCAGTGTGAGAAAACCTGCACTATATTATGCCATATTATTCNACTACTTAGACAAGTTACTGTCATATTATGAGAATAATCCAAAGTTTCTCAAATAAAGGCACTATTACACAAAGGCAATGATTCTAAAGAAAAACACTGTGTCTGGATCTCTGCATAAAAAATAATAGATTTGTTCTTTGTTAAAAAATCCTCTGTCCTGCAACGACTTTAATTCTCAGTAAGAGAGATGAGTTTATATTATACTGAATTTAAAAGCTATAAAATCAGATGTTCCCTGATGTACTTCTATATGTTGTCTCAAATCAGGTTATAGTTGGCCATGAATATAGCAGTGTGAGAAAACCTGCACTATATTATGCCATATTATTCTCTCTGTGAGAAAATAAATATTGTGCTGCTGTTAAAGTGGACCTAATTCATGGAAATAAAAGCAACCAATAAAACATTCTCAACCATGCATATAACTTTAGAATTCCTTGAATTTACTAATGAAAAAGAGTAGAATATCATAATACAAGTAATGCTTCAATTTCATCAGATCTTTTTTTAAACTACAGAGAGTAAACTAAACAGAACCTCTGAAAGTCTGCTACCTCAGACGTAATATTTGTCTCTGGTCTCAGTGTACGTGTACATCCCTCAGGATATTTGTGCTAGCCAGGAGGAGAAGAGCACAGGGTTGGCAGGAATTCCTTGAGACAGCACAGCACAAGAAGTCCACAGATGATTGTCTCCTACTTACTGTTTTCTGCCACCTACATCTGCTCATGAGAACTACCTGCTTCTTCCAAAGAGACTGAGGCGCAGCTGCCAGGAAGTTTTCTGCCAAAATCTAATTTTGATGTCAAACTGGATTTCAATCTACCAAGGAGCCATTTCTTCCCACTTGTTCCCAATTTCTGTCACTTTGGGACTGAAAAATGTTCACGTTTGGTGAAAAAAATTTATTTTGGTTGGTAGAAGTCACTATCCTGCTTGTTTCCATACAATAGACTCTGAGCCACTCAGGAGATTCTGGTGACAATGTCCTCTTGTCTGTACCACAATTACTCTCATGAGTCCCCGCATCCTGACTGGGGTACAAAGAGGTGAAAGATAAGTTGTACCCAACAAATCAATGAAAGACTCAATGACAGAACCAGTTTTTTTTTATTCCAGTTCTTTTTCACTTTTGTCCCAATAATCTTCCAGATGATTCCCTAATAAGCATAGCAGTGCTTATGTGTAGGCATTTGAAGATTCTGCTGTCTAAACTGACATTATAATATAATCCCATAGTTGGAACACTAATACTCTTAATTAGCCTCTAAAAAGTAACTCTTATCTGTAGCAAGCCCCTTTGCATGATTTAAGGTCAGGATCTCTCTAATGAGACCACCATCCACAGCTGCACAGACTGAAAACTTGCTTTTGATATTGTATTTTCTCAAAGTCCATAACCCTATCATTCTAATAAATATGATTTGTGCCCAGATCATCAACTTGTTTTTCTTCAGGATGCTTCTTCTGCTTTTATACTGTTCTGGTTTTATTTGTTGAAGCTACTTTGGAGCAAAGATCCAACATAAATAAATAACATGAAATGCAGTGTTCATCTCTTATTAGATTTTTGGGTCTCTGGAACTCAAAAAATAAAATTATGTTATTATTACATTTCTTATCTTTCTAATGGTTTATTAAGCCAAGCAAAGGAATAGTTGGAACAAACTTCTCTTGATGTTCAGACATGTCCTGCAACAAAGAAAAACCAAGCATCCAGCAATATAATAAAAAGGCTCTTAAAATCATCTCAATGGATCTGCCTACCTCCATAATCTAGGACAGCTGTCAGGGAAAGCTCCTGCTTAACTTTAATTCTCATTTTCTCTTCACCTCCCTGCTTTGACTATTGGTCACATTTGGCTTGTGAGATTCCCTGGCACAGAGACTGTTGTATATTTTACATTGTTTTCACACTGACCAGTGGATAAGGTCTTTATCCTTGAGAAAGGTCACTGGGCACTACTGCAATGAATCCAAGCAGCACTGCCAAGCATCCTAAAGTCATTTTTCTTTCTGACATAGGCTGCCCTTCCTGTCTCTAATTTGAAAATAGTAACAGAGGGTAATGTAAGAAAACTGCCTGTATGGAACATCTTACTTTCCTTACAAGGACTGATGGAAGTTGATTCCATATTTCCATAATTTTTCATGTTGGCCTTGTTGCCATATTGAGGATGTCAAGCTACCATTGTGGTACACCAGAATCTGCCCATATGACTACCCTTTCCCAGAAGGGTTTTCTCAGGTTTCTGTCTCAGCTGATTTGGAAAAGGACTCAGCAGGTGAATGTCAGGGATTAAAATCCTTTTGGAAAGTTACCCACAATGAATTCCATAGAATCACAGAATGGGTTGCTCTGGAAAGGACTTTAAAGACCATCTAGTTCCAAGCCCCTGCCTTCCACTAAACCAGGAATGTCCATCCATCAAATGTCCATCCAACCTGGCCTTAAACACTTCCAAGGATGGGGCACTGGGTTGCTGCAGCAGCAAATAAATGTTTTTGTTTGGTTACAGCATTTGCACCCAATTCACCTGCACTAAAATGGAGACTTCAGCACAGTGATTTCCTCTTGGAGCTCAAGAAAGGTCATTGCAGACAAACACAAAACTATTTTATGCTGCCACAACCTTCTCCAATATCCACTACAAGTCCAGGAATGTGGAACTGATTTTATGGTGTGCTTTGTACAGATGGGGATTGTAAAGAGCTACAGGGAGTCAAGTGCACAGCTCCCTCCACTGTAAATGCACTTCCTTAGTTTATCCTTTCAGGCATATCTCTGCCTTGTAGAGGTTTCTGTGCAAGAAAAATGGGAGGTAGTTACTGCTTTTGCATAAGAGCATCAACTTCAGAAGCCATAAATAAATACACACAGATAAGACTAAGAAATACCTGTATTAACCTTTTCAAGAGAAAGAAGTGCAGCAAACAAAGGCCTAATGCTTACAGCTAAATGCTCTTCCCTACACTTAACAAATTCCAATTTCACTGAAAGCTGTGGAGAAATTAATTTTATGTGTAGTCAAGATTTCACTGCTATTTCTTTCCTTCAGTGTCTTCACACAAAAATCGAAATTGAAACCAAATGGTCCTTATTAGAGGTAAAGGCATCTCAGCTTTGAGATTCTGGAAAGGTCTCACTATCAAATTTTGTACACACATCCTGAGAAAAAATTTATTAGAAAATTGCATAGAAAAAAAATCCATTTAACTGCGGCCATTAAATGAAAGCATTACAGTAAATTAAAGTATGGCACTCTTTAAAGTACATGAGTTTAGATATATACCTAAACATAAAATCACACTGCAATCTGGAGCTCAAAATATTACTTCTCATGTTTCATAGGGCAGGACCAAACAGCCACCAAGGATGGTGGCCCTGGTGCCATGTAATGTACCATTGCAAAGCAGCAAATGGTCTCTGCCCTGCAAAAAAACTATAGAATTATTTTCATATTCCCTTTCCTGAATCCAGAAAGTAAAAATTGAAGTAAATACACCAAGTCTTAGTAAAAAAAATAAAATCATGTTGTGGGGGGTAACTCCTGCATAGAACAGTATTACAGACCTTTTCCATTATTCCCTAAATTTGCCTGAACCTCTGCTGCTTTAGCAAGATGCTGCAATTTAGAAAGTTATTCAATAATTGCACATGCACAAACCTCCATTTGCCTGCCCTGTGCTCATGCATTGTGATGAAGCCTTTAATTATAAGTGAACATATATTATTATTTTTACAGGTTTCTCAACTCAATGCACAGAGAGAATGAGGCATGCTGGGCAAATCTCTGAATAAATTTCCTCCTAGCTGCACCCTGTATCTGCACTGAGTATAACCTTGCTGCATACTTCAAAACCCTGCTGGGAAGTAAGACCATTGCTTTCCTCATTCCCGACATGGCAAAGCCCTGCACACTTCACAGACACACACAAATTCCTTTTCATAAATCTGCTGTGACATCAGAGCAGTCCTGGATTTATTTTATTGAGGGAGGAACCGAGGCCGGGAAGACTGGATCAAAAGAACAATTTAATTTTTGACATCTCAGAAAAAGGATACCATATTTCATTTTTCTATTCTCAAGGTTTTTATCAGTCCACAACACAGCCCTCTCTGGCTCTGGCTGCAGCTAGAAGTGATGAGCACTTCTGACTTGCACAAGTGCTGTCCCATTTCCTCCCACATAAACACCCACTCCTCCTCCTCCTCCTCGGGGCATCAGGGAGGGAAGTAAGGCAACTCTCCTCTTCCAGCCTCCTGACATTCCCTGGCGAGTAATTTTCCCTAGGAAAGTCCAGCCAAGAGCCTCCACCTTAAGCAGAATCAGAGCTGGGAGAATCTGGGAAGAAGTCAGCTGCCAAATTTCAATGAGTTTCTCATAACAGACCAGAATTTTCCAAAGCTCATAGTTTCTTCACATATGGAAACTTCTACAGAAACATCAAATTAAATATCCCAGACATAAAGGCAATACTTATTACCAGTGCTAAACCCACAGCCATAAAAATGTGATGTTTCACTGTAGCATCCCTTTTTAGCATGAATAAAAAATATGTTCTGATTTCACTGTCTGAAATAGCTTGTTGTTTTGTTGAGAATTTAAAAAGGCTAGTTTCAGATTTTCAGATGGGGATAATGGTCAAAATTTTGCCAGTCCTGTCTAATTATTGTTAATGACAGACATCAGTACCAGTCCTGCCCATATCTGATGCAGAAGGGTCTGCCTTGCTTACTGTCACCAAGAAATACAAAAGTGCAGCAATTTTTTAATTTCCTCTTTAAAAAAACAGATTCCTCTATTCATTGTGTCTCTTGTATCTCCTACTACCTGCCAAGAGGCAGGAGAACAGCTAAGATCTGAAGTTTCAAGAACCCTAAGGAGGATTTTGCACCAAGACAGAGGGCTGTGTGATCTCCATGTTCCCACTGCCAGCTCCTGCCTTGCAGCATCCCAGCTCCTGTGCATGTCTGGCTGATGCTGCTCCTGCTGAGGCAATCACCCCAAAATACACTGTGTGACTTCCTCTTCAGGCAGACAGGACTCAGCTCATTAATTAAAAGCTGTAGCATCACTTCCAGCTGCCACTTCAGTCAAAGGTGAGTCTCTCCTAAGTCTTGCAGGGAAAGGGGAGTGGGATTAGGAAGGACAGGATCTCAACCACCTTAAAACCATTAGAAAAGGGAACTGCAAAAGAGTTAACAGTAACATACATGAAAAAATGTTATCTGCTTGTGGGTTTAGAAGTGTCAGGTAACACCATTGAAGTTACCTACTCTGAGAATCATGGAATCATTAGGGTTGGAAAAGACCTGTAAGATCAAGCCCAACCATTAGCCAGCACTGCCAAATCCACCATTAAACCACGTTCCTACAGTGCCACAGCTGCATGTCTTTGGAACCTTTCCAGGCATGGTGATTTCACCCCTTCCCTAGGTGCCCTGTTCCCATGCTTGGCCACCTTTTCAGTGAAAACTTTAAATAAAATTGTGTGTGGTTGTTTGCAGGTTGCTGTACGTTCCTGACGTGCTAAGCAAAGGCAGTGTTCAGAGGACTGTGGCCCAAAGCAGTGTGGGGTTGGCAGTGCTTTCCCAGCTGGGAATGACTGCTCTGCTCACCCTGAGACAGCAGGAGCTGAGAAACAGCAGCACTGCAGCAAGGAGAGCTGGGCAACAGCAGCACTGCAGCAGGGAGAGCTGGGCAACAGCAGCACTGCAGCAGGGAGAGCTGGGCAGCAGCAGCACTGCAGCAAGGAGAGCTGGGCAACAGCAGCACTGCAGCAAGGAGAGCTGGGCAACAGCAGCACTGCACCAGGGAGAGCTGGGCAGCAGCAGCACTGCAGCAAGGAGAGCTGGGCAACAGCAGCACTGCAGCAGGGAGAGCTGGGCAGCAGCAGCACTGCAGCAAGGAGAGCTGGGCAGCAGCAGCACTGCAGCAAGGAGAGCTGGGCAGCAGCAGCACTGCACCAGGGAGAGCTGGGCAGCTGCTGGGATGGGGGCACGAGCAAGGGATGCTCACAGCCAGCTCGGCTGAGCACACAACTCCCACCTTCCTGCAGTGGGCCAAGGCTTCCCCTGTGGCTCCCACAGAGCTCTTTCCAGCAGCACATCTGAAGCATTCATGAAACAAAAGCTCAATCTCCCACCAACACTGGGGCAGCCAAGACCCACCCAGGGCAAGCTGTCAGGGCTCTGGCAGAGCTGAGCACTGAAAGCTGCTCTTTCAGGCTGAAGTCAAGAGCACTGGGCTGTGATGTACAGCTGCAGTGCTTGGCTGGCAATATTTTTACTGTTGTTTTTTGGGGGTTTTTTTGGTTTTTTTTTTTTTTGTTAATGAGCCTGAGGACTTCTGGGTTTGCATTAAGGGCTAGTCTGTATGAGTACTTAAACATCAACACTCAATTGAACAGAATATCTTAGTTGGAAAGAACCTGTGCTAAATTTGTGCAGTGCCCCCAATCTTCAAAGAACGTCCTTCATCTCTTATTATTTAAGTCATTATCATGTGCATCCCTTTGCACCACAACTCTCTGAATGCTAATGTTTCAGTTCCTCTCCACTTGTGCACCCATTTTTCACATGGGGAGGCAGATGGCATGCTTTAGTAAAAGATGGGAGAATATTCAGGGAAAGAACATTCCCTAGATATTAAAGGATAAATAATGCAGTGGAAGGAGACTCGTTTAAAATAAGAGTTGTTGGGGTTTATTTGATGTCAATGTGCCTCCAATGTACTCTAGTAGATATAAGCAAGAACCTCCTGTTTACTCTTATCATCTACATTTTTATTTAGATTAGGACATTTTCACTGGGAGTAAAAAGTGTAGGGTACCCAAACAGAAAGGGGAAAAAGGTGCCTCTGCAACATCCCACATTTAGTCTTGCATTTTGTAAACTGAGGTTTTTATCTCCACCATCTCAAAGCTAACAGCTAGATCTAAGAGTCAGTTATTAGGAAGAGGTGGGAAGAAAAGTCTAATCTGGTGATTTATTAAAATATGCTAATGCTTAATAGTGTAACTCTTGAACAGGATGTGTGTGGGGGCAGTTGTTTGCATCTGCTCAATGCCCAATTCGTGACTGAATGGAGCAGGCAGGTAGGCACTGGAGGGGGAGGGTGGATATTACTTTCACCCAACTGACATGCAAAATGCTTTCACTGACAAAAAGTTCAATGTTCTTGTTGAATTGGTCACTTTTAGAACATTTATGTTGGCAGACAGCTTAGGATCACACTTCATGCCCTGGTGACCACTACCTGGAACAGCAGTGTGGATGTGACCCTCAAGTTTGGCTCAACTTTGATTTCTGAGCAGCTGTTAGGGATTTGCTTCTCTAGGGCAGATCTCCCCCATCCTGCCTGTGGGCTCCTTCTTCTCTCAAAAACCAATATTTAATACAATTTTCTTAGCTGCAGTAAGTTGGGGATGCCAAAATAAGGTATTAGATGCTGTATATTAGAGGTTGACACAGGTAATCAATATGTCTGTGGGCAAAAACTCAGACAGAAATGCAATCATTCCTCCCTACACATCTCTGTCAGGTTTTCTCAAACCACATGGAATTAATATAGCATCAGTGAACTGGCTCACACTGGGCAAGTTTCCCTCCTACCAGCAAAAAAATGCAGAATCAAGGTGTTTCAGTTATTTTCTGTGAATTGCTTTTTTCAGCAAAAGATCAGGTTTTAGTGTTTGACCACAGCTTGAAACCCAGTCACAGTGGTGATATCTCAGCTGGCAACTTATCTTCAGCTGTGGCTTGGTTACCTTTGGGACATCTCAGCTGGGGACTGGTGGGATTCTGCAGGACCTGCTTTTAAGGTCTTAAAAGGAAATTTGAGACACAATCCTTTGCTTTGGGAACACTGACACAAGCAAAATAAAACTGATATGGTAGCATTTAAGGTTTCCCTCAAATGTGCTTCCTCAAGTTATCCAATGAAATTTTAATTCAAGAACATCAGTTTCAGCTAAAAGTCATTTGCAAATCAGCATCTGAAATGCTCGGTGATGAGTCAGTAATATTTTTTGGTTTGGTCCAAGAACTTGATATTTCTTGTTTAGATGTTTCCCATTCAAAATGTTCTTGAGTACTTTCAAAAATTAAAACAAAAACAACAACAACAANAAACATTAAAACTTGTCATAGTGAACAAGTTTTGGGTTGTTTTTTGTCTCAGCTCAGCTACTGATATCACTTAGTATAAGACAAATGAGCATAATACAGGGTTTTTTGCTCAAGCAAATGACCTTAATTGACCAAGGAATCGTTAATGAGCCCAGAAAAAGAATTAGCAATTGGCAGAGAAGTAGGTGATGGAGAATTTAAGAATCTCAGAACATACTTTTTATTTTTGAATTCTTTTCTTTTCCTCATAACACTACTGCTGACAATCAGTTGTGTTTCAGGATGCATTTACCCCCTCTCCCAACAAGTGTCACCTAGAAAAGACTCAGCTGTCAGTCTCTGATTAGAAGCTTTCAAGCAGTGAGTGGGAAGTGGGGCAGATGTTGCAGTAAGCCTATTTTATTCCTTCACAAACCACTTCTCTGCAACCAACTTGCAGAAAGCTGCTGTTTTCACCTACAGATGAGAAAAGTTCAAACCAGATTTTATTTCTAGAATTACCTTCCATATGAAATGCTCCATGAAACATTCCTTCTGCTGCATGAATATTGCTCATTTCAGGAATATCTCCACTATGTCTATCAGTTTTACAAAATTTAACAGAGAGTATTCAGGGTCATGCTATAAGTAAGACAAATATATGTCCAAAATGGAAAAAAATGTCTCTGTGACTTGAAGCTGCAATTAAAGAGTCTGATCCTGCAGCATGGGTAGTTTCTTACCCATGCCAAAGAGATGACTTTAGCACCTTCCATTACATTTTATAATTTCTGATGGCAATGAAAACATAAGGGGATGAACCTTGTTCTGAGATCAATCTGCACTGTGCTGCTTTTATCACAGCTTCTTGAAAGGCCAGAGCAGCCTGATGGCTCAAACACTGGTGAAGAACAGCAACACATTTTGTTATCTCCTGACTCTTGGAAATCTTGTGATGTTTTTCCACTTGGAAGCTGATTCCTCAAAGCCTAAGAGGTTCCTTTCCAGCCCTTTTGATGGTCCTGACACAAATTGCTGTGCTGGGATCCCATTTCAAGTGGCAGGAATTTTCTTGGAGCCCTTTGGATCCAGATCCTGAAAAGCATCCTCAGGAGAGTCAGTGGGCCTATTGGAACAACAGTCTTGTTTATGATAATTGAATCTATTTGAATATTTGCATAATATTTGATAAAGGCTGAAAAGTACACAACCTGTGTTCTCCTGTCATGGACCCTGAAAAATTTGGGGGCTGGAGAAGAAAAATCAGAGTATTGAAATGCCCTTTTCAACTCCATGCTTTTTGATGATTACCCACAGCTTTAAGTGGTTGAAGTGGACACACTATGGTCCAAAACTCATGTGGTTCATTCAGGAAAACATACAAAGTAGGAAAAGGGAAGTTTCTGTTTCCACAGATATTCTCTTGAGGGCATCACAACCAAAAATGTTGTATTGGTCTGTTTAAACACATTCTGGGAGAAACAATATTTCATCTTAGACACATGGAGCTTTTAAGCCTTGAGGGAACTTCAAGGTTACACAGGTTCCTCCCCACAGACCTTGCTTAAAACACCACCTTCTATCTGGCATTGTGCATGTTATTGTGGAAGAAACATATTTCAAACTGATTTTAAAACCAGTGGACAATCTACCAGTATCACATCCACTAAGTTTTTTTCAGTACAAGATATCTTCTCTGTATCTTTTTTTCATAGCAGTTGCCTCAGTTTCTAACCACTGTCTCACTTTTGCTTTTTCTGCCACATCAGTCAATTCCCAGAAATGTCTTCCCCATGTAATTTTCCATGAACTACTCTTAAATAAACTTAAGAGCTTAACAAAAATCTTTCCCTAGATAAATTAAATATTTCCATCTTATGAGGTATGTTTCTCAAAAAAAGACACTCTGAAAATCCAACTATGTCTTGTAATACTTTACTAAAACCTTTCTTATTTTTTTAACAAGCTCCTTTAAAAATGGACGTAGTACAGTGTCCATCAAATTAAGCTACCCCCTGAATATTCTCCTACTCCTACAGTCAGGATCCTATTTCCCTGTTATCTATTGATTGGCTAAGAACTCCCACCAAATGACTCTGAAAGCAATTCACTGGAGGAAGTATTTCACTGCATTTTGCACTTGTAATTACCACTATTGTATGACTAGGAGGGAAAGAGTTGTTTAATGAATTCAACAGTATTTATCATATTATATTCACCAAATTAATATTAAATAAGACAGTACTGCATCTAGAATTTATTATTCTCTTTTTGCTCTAAGCTTTAAACCTTCTACCACAAAACAAAAATGGGTCTGGAAAGTAAACTAACAGATATTCAAGTCTGTGCTAATTGGGCTCCCTGCCTCCCTGCCACAGCCAGACAAAATGCTATTTACAGCCAGATACTAAAAATTAATTGTGTCTGTGGCTTCAGGAGGGAGCTTCAAATGCCAGCAGGAGAACTGAGATCCAGAGGTTATCCCATTCGTACGTCATATGGCAACAGCCTGGGAAATCTTGTGCATTTCCCACAAATAATCCAATTAAAATGAGAAGAGGGAAAGACATTTGTCAAAATATGTGCTGGAATTATGCAGATAAATGAGAGAAAACAAACCTCTGTGCTTGCACTTGGGGAAAAAAACCAAAAAAGCTGCCTATTTATAGCCACCTCCCCTGGCCTCAGATGCTCTGTGCAAGGACCACTGCTGGCACAGCTCTCTTCACACTTTTACCCAGTTTACCCAAGCTTAATATCCCTGATTGCAATGGGGTCCCTCCAACTGGAGGGGCAGATCCCATCCCTGGAAGTGTTCAAGGTCAGGATGGACAGGGTGTTGAGCAACCTGGTCTGAATTTGGGTAGGCCAGTGTTGAAGGTAGGGAAGGAAGTGACCAAGCAGGTAAAGGCACCTCAAACAGCAAAGGAGTGAAATCCTGGTGTAGCATAAGGAACAGGACAAATTTGGATAGAGCCTTCTCCTTTGTAAAGTAACTATAAGATGCTCAGTTGTAAATACAATTTCATTGTGGGTGGCACTAGCAGCTGTACTTACCTGTAGAGAGATACCTTAACAAACCAAAGGTCTTTATTTCTGGAAAAAAGGTCCTATTACCAAATAGCTTCGCTATGAAAAAGCAGACTGCATCTAATAATCTTAGTTAGCAATGCATGGCTTTTACAGATCACATGAAAAAAATGAAGCAGTCCTGCTTGCGTGTTTCTCTGTATGTTTTCTCCCAACCCAGACCTACAATATCTTTTTACCACTGTAAATGTGGTAAAAAGCAAAAATTGCAATGTACAATTCCAAATATCTGCTTAGCTTCTCACACAGTTCTTCTGAAGCATGAGCTGGACTGAAAAGATGCACTGAACAAGATACACTGAAAATAAGCACTGAACAAGGTCCCTTTGCAAGTGGTTGTAGCCCCAAGCCTTCCAGTGTTCAAAAAGCATTTGGACAACACTTTTAGATATTTTATTTAACTTTTACGTTCACCTGTGTGGAGTCAGGAGTTAGTTCTGATGATCTTTCTGAGTCTCTTCCCACCCACGGTATTCCATAGTGGAAGGTGTCCCTGTCTATGGCAGGNGAGATAGAAGCTGTGAAAACTTATAGATGATCTTAAAAGGGTGGCCACAAGCCCAAGCCACATACTATGACTGGAGTACTATGATAGGGTGAAAAATCAAGGTGAAGGGATGATATTGAAAAGGCAAAGCTAGGCAGATTGCTGGGCTGTGTCTCCTGAGGCAATATTGTAGTGGATGTGCTCAGGAGCATATTTTTCTGGGCTGACAGGGNATTAAACCCTCCAAGGCTGTTAAAGTATTTGCTCAGGTGTCTGATCTGCAGGAAGGAAATGCTGATTATCAAGCAAAGAGCATTCACTGGAGCACTACAGGATGGAGAAGATTTAACCACCCCCTTCACCATCCTGCCCTTCATTCAGCAAGACAAATTAGCTGTGATTTAGGAACGTGGTAACTCTCCTCCTCACCTCTCCCCTCCTCATCCTGCCCCAGGCTGCAGCCTGCAGTAGAACAGCCATTTGCTTAGCTGAGCAGCCTGTTACAAAATTGTTGACCGGGAAAACAGAAGAAAGTCAGATGGCTAAGTGATTGCATAAAAGAATGATTAATGACAATATTTGAGCTATTTTCATTCAAATGAGGTTATTGGGAAGGACACATCGAGACTAACTTTCTTCATTACTTACTCCATCTTCAGGAATTGATTATAGCTCTGGAAAGGAGATAGAAGCTGTGAAAACTTATAGATGATCTTAAAAGGGTGGCCACAAGCCCAAGCCACATACTATGACTGGAGTACTATGATAGGGTGAAAAATCAAGGTGAAGGGATGATATTGAAAAGGCAAAGCTAGGCAGATTGCTGGGCTGTGTCTCCTGAGGCAATATTGTAGTGGATGTGCTCAGGAGCATATTTTTCTGGGCTGACAGGGCAATCTGGGAACTGTCACTTGCAGCAGGAGCTTAACTGAGAGTAGCAGAGGTAGCAACAGCAAGGGGTGCACAAGTGTGGAACTCAAGCAAGGGCTACATCACTCAAACTGAGCCCAAAAGGGACTGTGAAGGCATTGNTGCCTCAGATCTGAGCAGAAAATGAAACATTTCTGTCCCACAGCACCTCTAACCTTTACAGGTCAAACACAGAGCACAGGGCTCACACAACTGCTTCTTCCTCTCCAAACAATGCCTGCACCTCACACCCTTGCAGTGCATGGGTATGACCTCTCCTCTGTCCCCAGATACCACAGAATAAGCAGAAGTGCTTTGCCCATCTGCCACTGTCCCCTGCATGCAAGGGAAAGGGCCCCAAGAGAAGTGTGCTGGAGGCAGGAGAGAGGCATGGCACATGAAGAAATGTCCAGGAGGTGCCTCCAAGGTGCACCCACTTCAGCCACACCACCCAGTGACATCTGTGACATCTGAGTGCTGTAGACACCTCTCCCCATCATCTGTCTAGATAGGGGTCTCACACAGGGACCACTGCAGTACCATCCCCTGAAAAAGAAAATTCACCAGAGGTCAGCCCCCCAAAGGGCACAGAGGAGAGAAAAATTCACTTATTGTGCATGGCCTGAAAGGGAAGTGAGACAACACCAACAGCACAGAGATCCAGGGGGCCCAGCAATGGTCATCAATGAGCCCTGATATTATCAATGCACAGCAGGACAGACACTATTTGTGAATGCAGGAATGACTCAGCCAGTGCCACAGCAGAGACTGTGCAGCTGATATATCCTTTGCATAGGAGAGAAAAGCTTAGAAAATAAGTCTACAGACCTAACAACAAAGGCAGAATTCAATGCAGACTCTGACTGCAAGAGCAGAAAGCATCCAGAGGAAATTTTGTCATTTTATGGATGCAAGAAAATAATAATCCAGCCTTTTTAAAACTATGTTCAGAGAGATTTAAAGGATTTGAAAGAGGAGAGTAGATAGAGCATGTATCTAGGGTTGACCAACTGAAAAAAATCAGTAAGCCTGACCTACACTTCAGCTGCTTGGACAAGACCCTACGAGGAATTATTTTATTCTGAAAAGGGAATTATCTGAGTATCAATAGTGATTTTAAAGTCACATTGCATCAAATCTCAAAAGCATGAAACTGCATCTTCTATGGACAACAGGAAGTGTTAGATCAGGATAAAAACATTAATAGGATAGAAAATCGTACATATTGGCAGATGAGACAAGAAAACAGGAGGCCCTAGAAGAAGCACTCACACTGTCACTATCAAAAATATAATCAGAACCTGAAATCTTCCATGAACTTCCATCTAATCCCTGCCCAAAGGTCTTTAATCCAATCCAGTCCCACATGAAGTATGTGTTTTACTCAGGCTGCATAATAAAGTTCAAATGTCCAAAAGCATATCTTTAACTAACAAATTCATGTTTGACTGTTTGTGCTATTTGGATTCCATGGCTTTTTTAAGAAGCCCAAGATAGACAAGACTTAAAGACATTCTCATTTCCTTTATGGACTGGATCTAGGCATGGTATATGAATTTAAGAGTTTTGCTAACCTAAATCTTTAATCTCCTTGTAATTTGCTACCCATCTCAAGACTGGAGAAAATAATGTTTTCCTTCCCCTATTTGTCTGTCTTGTTAATTGTAGTTTCTTTGGCTGTAAAGCCTTTAGTTGCAAGGACAGAAAATACCCTGGAGCAAGAATTGTATCTTCTTATCTGTTTTAATAATGCATAACAAAAGATTTGTAATAACCTAATAAAAAAAAGCAAGATCAAACAAACAAAAATATTCTCTAACAAAATTGAACTGTTCTCAAATGTACACTGCCTTTTCCTCAAAACATCAAAACGAAATGGTTTTGAAAATAACATATTCAATCTTCCCAGTGATACTTCATCTTTTGTTCTCAATTGCAAGAGAAGCATATGCATTTTGTGATTGAATAGGAAAGAAGCTCTAAGATACTAGCCATAAACTGTTTATCTTCCCAATAAATTAGAATCCTCAAATCTACTCCTCTTTTTCTCTGTAAAGAGGCAGGAAATATATCTCACCAGAATGTGCTACTCCTGTAAGAAGCAACAGCTCTTAAAAAACCATGAGAATGCCACATGAACTCTGCAACATACCTGCTGGTAATGATGACTCATGGTGCATTGAAACTTGTACATCATAGCATTTAATATGCAACATTCAAGGCACCAAAGTGAGTGCTGAATAAAACTGAAAATCTGCAAATCTGACTGAAAGTTGAATTCAGACATTCTTCTCAAATTGTACCCAGAATAATATCCCCCAGAAGAATTTCTGTATCTTAGTCCCAGCATGGGGAATTCAATCTTCTTTCTTTTCAGGATTACATTTCTCCAGGAGATTAACCTCTGAATTAACTTTGATTCATGTTCAGAAGGTCCTAGTTCTCCTTCAGGGAGCCATCAGCTCAGGTAACCCTCTTTGGGACAGACATTGAGCCATTTTAGCAGTTCCAGTGAGGTGTGGGCCACCAGGGTGGGTCCAGGCACTTCTCCTGTGCTTGTCCATATGTGCCCCCTTTTCCCTTGCCTCATGCCCATCTTCCCACCTACAAGTAACCCTCTTTTCTTGTAACCCACATCAGCAATGTATCTCTGTTGGGGCATGATAAATGAAAAACTATCATGTCCCCCAAATAAATTAGATTATTTCTGTTTTAAAATTGAAACAAAATAGGGT
>VZTT01069639.1:28242-40397 GCA_013400855.1 Buphagus erythrorhynchus
TTCTTTGATATTTTGCTAGTCTGCAAATATTCCTGAAATCTATTGCCCTTTTCAGTCCAGGAGCATTGGCAGGGCTAAACACTGAGTCCTTGCAATGGTGGAGACGTGGTCTTAAAGTTTCCTACCTAAGACTAATTTTGACTTAGATTTCATTGTTTCCCAATGAAAATACACCATTTCCTGACACTCAATGTCAAACTGAGTCAGGCATCAGAGTCATCATTGTTCTACTTAATGCCTCCCACCCAGGATGTTAATTACTCAAGCTATGGAAGAACCCATGCAAAAGAGAAGAAAACTGGGGCAGAGAGACTGAGATGTGCAGAGGCTTTTGTTCTTTTCCCAAAACCTGCAGGTGAGGCATCTCTAATTCTTTTCCCCAGTTTCCAACTGCAGCTTGCACAAACAACCCAAACCCATTGTACCAGCACTTTAGACACCTCATTTCAATTTCTAGCAGTAACCTACAACAGCTGGTGTCCTCAGAGGTGGTGCCTGCCAGGATACAAAGCCTAAAAAATCCACTTCCACTCCTACCTGCATCACATGAGCTTCAAAGGACCCAAGAAAAATAATTTTCTCTTTCTGTTAACACATTATTCTCCTTGTAAAAGCACTTCCAGAAATCTTGCAAAGCAGGGTTACACAAGAGCTAGAAATTATTATTATCATTCTTATTACTAATACTTCCTCCAGACAGGCTTCGTAGCAGTGCACAATATAGCACTGAGCAGTCAAAAAGAGATCTTCCACCAAGAAATATCTTTAAAATAAGCTTAATGATGAATCACTTAATCGTCACATTTTGCTTTACCACTGCATGATTGCACGTAGCACAAAAATATTAATTAATTCCCAGACCAGCAGGAGGGGAGGAACTGTCAGTTCAGCTCAGCCTTAGGTCTCCTCAGTTTCAGCATCTCATCTCCCACAGGAGAGTTCAGAGGAAGGTATCAGAAATCTCACAGCTATCCAGAACAGAGGAATTCAACCTAAAGGAAATTCTTATTCTAACCTCAAATTATTTGGAAGCTAAAGCAAAAATTATAAGGCACCGCTCATCACCCAAGGCAGACATGCAGCACCTTGTTATTCTGACAGCTAAAGGAGAACAGGATGCTTAATTATTTGCCTAAGGCATTAGGACTGTGTTTGCATTGAGGAAACTCCCTACAACGTGACCACATCAGTGAAAAATCTATAATGCAGTCATCTGCATTGGCTCGAGGCAGGGCTTAAACTGCTGCAAACCCCACTAGAGTCTATTTTTGGATTAAAAGACATCATCTGTACGTGCAAACTGCCTGAGGGGTGACACAAGCAACAGCTCCCTGTACCAACCACACCAGACCAGTCCTGCTCTTGCCCAGCCAAAACTCAGCAGAGCCCAGCTCTGAGTGTGTGACATTTTGATTCAATGTTGTGGTATAGCCTCTGGTAAATGCAAACCCCTGCTATGGGGGGAGCATTTCCTTTGCTGCTGTTCCTGCTCGTTGTGCTGTGCAGCACTGCAGCAATGAGCAACAGGCTGGGCTGTGTCACAGGGAAACCCCTCTGCTCTCGTCACAGCTCCATGGCTGCCCATGACAAGCAGATGTGTCTTTAGCTTTGGCTCAAAGATGTTTCTGAAGCTGTCTAAATAATTCATCTTTAAGAGCTCATGCCAGCCTTTCCGAGGGCATGCTCCATCGAGAGCTGACAGCCAGGAGTCCCCACAGTGCACCAAGCTTGTATGGAAAACATGTATGGAGACTAAGGCAGCTCGTCATGCTGCACTGCAAACACCAGGCAGAGTGAATAAATTCAAATGCCTGACACAGACCATTGTCTCATTTTGCTCCTGGTGTCTGCAGTGCTGCTGCTGGGTTTTATTTGCACAACAAACCCAGCCCAGGTCTGCTCAAAGCGCAGGAATCGATACTGCTCTTTGGCAGGCTCTGCAGTTATGCACAGAAATGAAAGCTAAAAGGGGCTTCCCTGGAAGAGAGAAAGCTATTCTATCACCATTAGGAACACACTGATTATATGATAATAATTCCTTCACCAAGTCTGTAAATGCATCACAACACAAGAAGGCACTAAACTGCGTGTAAAGATTTCAAATGACAGAGAATCTTCCACACTCTTACTGAGCCCCAGAAAATTCCTCAGCCCTTTCTGTGGCATGCTGCAAAGCCTTACCAGCATGTCTCAGAAAGAAAAACAGTTTATTTTACATCAATTTTTTTCAAAGTGAAAAAAATCAGTGAAGATGTTGAACTGATTGATGAAGACATTGCCTTCAAGCTGACCAAAACCTGGATGCAGTTCACAGGAGAATAAAATCCCACCAGTAAACTTAGGGGGTTGATTTTGAAACATTTAGCTGCAGCTCCATTTTCTTTTGTGAAGGTTTTGCCTGCCTCATCCCAGGCAGTCAATTTTCCTGCACACATTGCTTGCATGGCTATCTGGCAGGGAAACCCCCATCTGCTCCCCTTGGATTTACACTCAGCCATGACAAATGACTTTAGCTTCAACTTTCTGCTAGGAGATGCATATAGAAAATGAGGTCAAAAAGGCTCATTTTAAATAATTCATTGTGAAAAATTCTCCCTGTCTTTTCTAAGCCTGTGCAGCCAAGAGGAACCACCAGCTCTCTGGAGCCAGAAGAGCTGATCTGTGTGTTTGCTCTGCTGCCTGTGGCTCTGCTCTAGCTGAGGGATGGCAAAGGCAGCACCACAGCAGGGCTGTGGGAGTGAGGAGATCTGGATTACTCTGTTCTGAGCACCAACTGTCTCCATGTGTCAGCCTGGGAGAGTGAGAAGCATCCATTTGGAGATCAGAAGGGACAGGTCTGGTGCTGGAAAATCTCCACAGTGAAATCCCCAATCCACATGCCATGAGAGGCCAGGCTGATTGATCAAAATGGGGAGAGTGCAAGCAAATCTGTGGGGACTATTAGGATTGTCTGCCCTGATTGTGTGGTGTAATGCAGAAATTGGCACACAAATTTTCTGGAATCCAGTCAGTTATTTTTGGTTGAGTGAAAGAGAAAGAGATATTTGCAGTGAAAAGATTTGCTGGCAGGCAGCATTTGGGCACACCTCCTTGGTTCACCTGTCCTAATAGCTAATCACTCACACTTTGCATAGACAGCCTTTTCCTTCTGTCCAAACTGTGTTGACATGACTTTGTTGTCCCTGTGTTCAAGGGCATCATTCCCTACAACTATCCCAATTTTACTGCAGCACAGCTATTCTCCCCTGACTGGGGGAGATGGCACCTCCTGTTGAAAAGCAAAAGAAAAGTCTTCAATAAAAGAAAAAAGCTCCCCCCCGAAAAAACCAAACCAAAAAGCCAGCAAAACAAAAAACAAACAAACAAAAACTAAAAAACCTCCACTTTTAGTGCAACATGATCCAAGACAGAGAAAGTCCTCATAAAAGGATGTGCTGGGCTGGGAAATACTGGGGCCATAAAATCAAGTGTCTGTAATCTACAGCAAAGATGCTGTTCATGCTGTCATGTATTTATCTGGTTTCTTGGCTATTTCTGTAGGCTCTCTCTCCTTCCAGCTGTGCTCCTCTTTCCAGAGGGACTGATTGACTCTCATTTTACTTCAGGCTCCACACACTCTTTTACAAGCATCTTACGTGACACAACAACCTAATTTCAGTTTATTTGTCCAAGCAAATGCTATGTCTGCAGTTTGGTACTTGACAGCTCTAAACTGGGCAATTGTTTTGGTATCAGCTAGTAAGTTATTGGTGTCCATTGGGAATATTCAACTGCTCATTCCAAAGTGCCAGCAGCTGCCAGGGTCTCATTACCCTCAGAAACAGTCCACATCTTTGTGTCAGTCTCTTATAATTAAGCTATTGACTGCCATTACTAATCTGCTTTTAATGAATTCTAGTACATTTATGTGCTTTTATTTCTGCCTATATCAGCTTATTTTTAGTACCAAGACACGTAAATCCTAAATAATAAAAAATGGTGTGTTTCTATTAAACAGATAAGTTTCACTATTTTGGGAACCACCTCTTGATCACTTTTTGCCTAGGACGACATTTTGGAGACCCAGACCTAGAACACATTGATTACAACACTGTGCTTAATTTTAAACCTACATATAAGTGTGAAGAGGTCTGCCCATGCATCTTGAGAGAAATCATCTGGAAAGGAACATTATGTGGAGAGGAACTGTTGAAAAGGGCAGGTAGTGCTAGGACAAGGAGGAATGGCCTCAAACTGAAAGAAAGTAAATTTAGAGTACAGATACTAGGAAAGAATTCTTTACTGTGAGGGTGGTGAGACACTGGCACAGGCTGCCCAGAGAAGCTGTGGCAGCCCCATCCCTGGAAGTGTACCAAGCCAGGCTGGCTGGGGATTGGAACAACCTGGTCTAGTGGAAGGTGTCCCTGCCCATGGCAGAGAGGCTGGAACCAGGTGATTTTTAAGGTCCTTTCCAACATAAACCATTCTGTGATTCCATGATTTGATGCTCCTAAACTGTTAAAACTGAAAAAGGTGATGCACACGTTGAGAGTTTTACAGAGCTGGCATTCAAACACTAATAGCAACAAGCACATAGACTTCTCCTGGGGGATACAGGGGGCTGTAGCCTTCTTTTTAATGAATTAAGAATAAACATTTTCTGTAGAAGGTTGTTTTGCAAATGAGTTACAAGATAAGAAAAGCTGAAGCAGAAAAGTTATTCCAACCCTAAATATTAGAAGAAAAAAATGTGGAATCTCAACTTTGCCCAGCATTCCAAAACACTCCCCTACATGGTGTTTATGTTAATTTAGTTACAGATAATGAGTGGGATCAGAACAATCCACAACAGGAGCTCAACAGGCAAAGGTACTACCAGTCCTGCACTGAACATCATCAGTTGTGGTGGGAATGGGCATTAGAAACAGCCTCATAACTGTTTGGGAATTGGAGCCTGGTCCTGGAGGGCAGAGAACATTCCCAGTGCCCTTCATTTCAGTAGCAGCTGAAGAAATTTAACACCCTTTGGAGGAACAAGACTATGCATGAGATTGAGTTTTTGCATGAGATTGAGAGCAAAAGAATGAGGGAGGTAAAATAATATTATGATGATGGCCACCCAATAGGCTTTATTTACTCTCCTGAAACTACATAAATACCAGTCTGCAGTCAGCTAAATGCATTGCCTGCTCAAGCAGTTTTATAAGCATGAAATTTACTCAGCTGTACCCATAACCTAATAGGCCAATTATCGATAAGAACACGCTGTCTACACTAGGATTAAGAGCTAAATGTAGGTTTTCTTAAAAATGCATCAAGAAATTAAAAAGCCACATGGTCATTATTGTTAATAGCATGATGGCAATGCTTAGAGACATCGAGTAGGAACAGAAACAAGCATGCCAGGAGCTGTATAAAGAGGACAGGGCAGTGTACACCAGAAGAAGTTGAGAATATCAGAAGAGGCATAAAAATATGGGGAAGGAACAGCAAGTGGCAGGAGAGCTGCAAGGAGAGATGCAAGTGTCATCCAAGGGTCATAAATTTTCTGTGTCTGGGTTTCTATATGGGACAGGTTAAACAGAGGGTGTGGAAGCTACTGGGAAGGCAAAGGAGAGGCCAAATGATAGAGAGGCAATGCTGAGTTGGAAAAGACTAGGAGAAAGGAAATGGGATTACTGGCAAATAGGAAAATCGAAGCAAACTGTTAGTGGAACAGTCAGGAGCTGAGATAAGGACAGTCCATGTCCCAGCACAGAAAGCCTTGTGGAGCACACACAGCCATGCAGAGATCAGAGACCACGTTGGCAATTTATCACCAGCCCACGGGCCGGGTGTCCTGGGAGCCTGAGGAGGATCTGCACAGATCCACTTCTGTTCAGATCCCCCAGGCTCTCACACACTCCCAGGTGCTTCATTCTGTTGCCTTTTTTGAGCTCTCCAAGAGTCTGAGCGTGGTAACACTTCTGCTTACTTAGCAGTTGCTTTTCCTCCCTCAGCTGTCACATTCCTTTTGTGCCTTCCCAAGGGTGCTTTCCTCAGCTTTCCTTATGTCCTTTCTGTTTTCTTCAGGGAGTCTTAAATCTCCCTGGCGCAGCTTCTCTTCTCATCATGGGGAGGTGGGAAGTTCATCACAAGTTACATGCTGCCTTCTGCTCCTGGCAGAACTGCAGGATAAGCTGTGTGTCTGCTGTGCCTGCGACGAAAATCACCTCTCATCACCAGCATCTCAAACCCCAAATGGACATTGGGGGAGAAAAATTATCAACTTGCCTTAAATAACTTGTTAAAGTGTGTAAGTGCTGGACCCTGAGGAGGTCACTTTGTTCCTGCAGCTTTGCTAGTGCTGCTCTGCAGCAGCAGCCTCAATCTAGATTTGCTGCCTGTCCACACATTGCACACACTGCTGGGTGATCACCTGGTGCTCCTGGAGGATGAAATATAAGTTCACCCTCCCTAAATGTAGTACAGGAGCAGAGCTTCCTGGCTGAGGCACAAGCCTGGTGCTCAGCTCCTGTTCCAGCAGAATCACCTGTCCCATCCATCTTTACAGCATCGTCTTAGACTAATTTTTGGCAAAGACAAAGGCTCCCTAAATTACAGAGATTTCTCTGTCACAGGGTTGCTAGGATTTACACACAGGATGAAATGAGGGTTGCAGGCAATGAGAGCTTGTGTACAGCCTGTGGGCTGAGCCACTGTGTCTGTCCTCTGCCACCAGCTAAATGAGCCTGGATTTTCTACTGATCTTTCCCCCTTTGTCTTAACTGCCACTGAGTTGAGGCGTTTTTGGCACAAGAGTGTGTGTAACAAGAGTGTGTGTAACTATGTGCAACACCAGCTTCAGTCTAAGGGGTTTTTTCCCACCATGTTATAGAACCAGAACCAGAACCCTCCAGAACCTTCTACATCAGGGACCAGCTTCCCAGACAACTCCTGGCCCATGTCATCTTTCAGCTCCCATCTGGGGACAAATTTCAGTCTCAAATGACCTTCAGGGAACACAATGATGACTAATTGTCATTTAAAGGGAGTCCTAAGATATAAAACACTGGGCAAATCGTTATTCATGATGATCATCATGTGTTGTATGTATTCAGTTGTTTAAGTTATTCATTTGCATATGCATTAATCCACATTATGTATGGAGAAGTGGTACTTGCAGAGACAAATTGAGCATGCAATACAATGACTAAATTGTTTAAATAACATGAATGTTTGTCATTTAGTTCCCTGTGTGAAAGACTGGGCTGTTAATAATTAGTTTCCTACCTCCAAAAGAGCATACATGTTAATTAATTAATAGTTGCAAAGTACTTTGAAGTTGCAAAGCACCATAAGAAAGCTGTCCATTATTATGTATAGTAAATGTAATTCTAAATTAAATAATTTGCTTATTTGAAATTATTTCCCTCACCAAATCCCCTAGAATCCCTTATCCCTTATAATATTCATTAGCATCTAAAAATAAATGTGTGTGTTTAAACATTCATTTGGCGTTTCAGGAGCAGAACTGCTTTTCCACCCCTGGTGTGCCAAGGATAAGACAGAGTGTCATGAGCAAGTACACACACAAGTGCAGTTGTGTGAGCTGTGTACCACAGCAAAGCAAGTGTTGGACAGGAGCAGAGACTCCATGGTCAAATGGTGCCAGTGTGGAATAAGAGACTCAGGTGTGCCTGGAAGCCCGGGGGTGAATTTCTGTGTGACCTGGACATGTCTCCTGACCTGCAGGCTGGGATTCATCAGACAACTCCCTAAGCCACAGCCCCAGAAGCAGAGGGGTTGCACAGCACAGCAGCTGCTGTGCCTGGGCTGTCAGCAGAGCTGATGCCTCGACAGCATCCCCCAGCCCAGCATCCCCCAGCCCAGCATCCCCTGCATGAGGTGAGTTACTGCTCTGGGGTGTCAGCCTCTCTCCTCACACGTGCTCCTGAAGCTGTCAACAAGCAACCAAGACTGGAGCTGCACCTCTCCTGTTTTCCCCAAAGTCTCAAGATGTTTCAGAAAACAGGTCTGAAGCTTAATCTTATGTCACGTGCCAGCTTTTATCTTTGGACTTCAGGCCTCAAAAGCTCATGGTGTTTAATCCTTCAGTGGTTTGCTGTTGCCTCAAAAGGAAGTGTATCATCTTCAAATGAATTATAATTCTCTGAACATGTGAGAAATTCCATCAAATGTAAAGAGTCACATAGGCTACCAAGAGTGAAATAGCTCAGCCTGCAGTAACATCCTGCTGCAGGAACATCCAACAAAGAAAACAAGAACCACCACAATGGTGCTGTGATGCCTGAAAGAGGTGTTTGATGTTCAGGAGGCTGGAAAAAAGACTTTCAGGTTTAAAGTTTATGGGCTTCATCTTCTCCAAATTTCCCAGGCACTGAAAAGAGCTAAAGAACCACGTGCTGCCATGAGAATTAGGCACCTCAAATCTTTTGAAACCTGGGGTAAAATCTTTCAGCCTGCTGAGCCTCACCTGGGGGCGTGGATGAAAGTTGTTACCCCACTGAATGCAGAAGCAGCTGCAGCTCCTTGCTTCAGTGCTCTGGTATTTCCCAGGTGGAGCCCAGTAACAGGGAAGGGGTAAACTCTCCTAAATGTGTCATCAACTTCCTGAGCAAAAACAAACAGAACACTTTGGGTCATAATTTCACTGACTCAGGAGAACTGGATACTACCTGTTTTCAGTTTCTCCATCTCACTGGAGAATTAAGAAACCTGACCTTATAGGCTTAATATTCATTCTAGGTGACCTCATTAGAGATCCCTTTTTTGAACAAGTGCAAGCAACAAATAAACTTTGCCAAACATACTAAAAATAACAGGTAACTTCTTGGAAGAGCAAATTTTCTACCTAGCATGATGTAACTTAATACAAGACCTCATTTTGATGAAAAGAAAAATCGATTATGACCTAAAAATAAGTGGTTGCTTAGGTACTGAAGATTATGGTGACAATATGTTTACATTTATTGTGTGCAAACAGAAAACACCAGTGACCAGCAGTATAAGAATTTTTGAAAGGACTGATTTTGGCCTAACTAGTGAGATTGTCAGCATCACTGACAGGGACAGAAATTTAAAGGAAGAAATCCTAAAAGAAGACTGTAGTGGGAATTGTTCACAAATTTTCTGTTGGAGGCTCCAAAAGCCAGAAATCCCCAGCCATGTCAGTGCTCTACAGGGAAAAAAAATCTTAAAAATTTAAAGAGGATATGGAAATGGCAGTAAGGCATTAATTTTTATATATTTAATGAGTCAGGAAGAAAATGGAAAGGAAATGGTAATTATAATTTACAAAACATTTGACTGATAATAAGGAAGTGAAGGGAACAATGAAATGACCAATACAGATAGAAATAATTACAGCCATTTTTTTCAACATGAGCTATTGCTACAGGCACACAGAAAAACTGTTCTTAGGCAAGTAGAAAAAGTAAAACTGTTCAGAGGATAGATATTTTTGTCTGTATATCAAACTGAGCAGGAATTTTATACCGAGGGTGGAACAGAAAGATTGCCATCTGTGATGAAAAGGGGATGTGAGGTAGCATTTGCTAAAATTAAACATTTTTTTAAAAAACCAGACACGTATCTTGCACCAAGAGCCTTTAAGGGATGAGGAACTCCTGGTAAAGTTAATTTCAACAAAACTTGGGAAACAAAATTTCAAATGACTGCAGGATTATAAGCATCATTTGAATACTCAAAAGTATAGAAGGGATGAACTAGAGAATTACAAACTAACCAAGCTAATGCTGATCCTGGGTAAATAATATAAAACTGAATTCTAGACTATATTACCAAAAATTTGAGGGAATAATGTAATTAAAACCTCCAGCATTATCTCACTTGAAAAAGTGGGTTTTTAAAACCATCCCTTTTTTGAGTTAAAGAACAATTGATCAATTAATTATTTTGTTTGTATTTAAAAACCTGTGAAGCTGTACCCCACAGCATCTGGACATTAAAATCTTTCAGTAACACACAGTGGATGGGTTACCAAGGGCTCACTGACAGGACTCAGCAGACAGGTATCAGTGAGAGACATCTTTTAGAAGGTGTTCCCAAGAACTGCTCCTTACTTTAGCACTTTGGTCACTGACAGATTGCTTTTGCCAGGGAAGCCTGAAGTGATGCTCAGGGCAGGAGGTAGAAAGTAAGGAGAATAAGTCACTACTACAAAATGCATAATTTACCACAGCTAAAAAGTCAACCATGAACCCAAAAAAGGTGATTCAGATGGAAATTTTTCCATGGATTATGGTCATGACATGAATTCTAGCTGCAGTAATAAAAAGTGGATGTGGGATTTATAGGCAGGATATAAAACAAAAGTGAGTGGAGAGACAAATGTGAGAAGAAATGTGTTCCAAATAGATATGGAGGAAAATTGTCCAGCAGAAAAAGTAATGAAATGGAGGTAGATGGTCTAAAGCATAATTCACTCAACATGATGTCTGACTTTTAGGAAGAGATTGGACAAATACCTTTCACAAATGACTGAGATATGTTGGTGTGCTTTGGTTTCTATTTTAGCAGTGGACAGGATGAACAGCTAAGGTCCCATTCAATCTTATATTTTGAGGTTGTACTGCATTTGGAGGTATCTATATATCTACTCCTGGTGTTCAGAAGAGCATGAAAAGAATGTGAGGAGTTCAAGAAAGTGCTTTAAAAATGTAAAAACTCAGAGGTTCCGAAAACTCTTCGTCACAAAGTCTTCCTCCTTCCTCCCTTAAAAAAGTAGAAAAAATACCCTCCAAGCTAGTTTAATAAAACTGGACTCCAGAGGAGAGAAAATGTCACTTTTTATATGTTTATTTCCAGCCCTGTATCACTACAGTGGCTTTTTAATGTTCCCAAACTCCACATGACATCTAGTGAAGCTCATTAATAACACAGGATAATCATCCACAGGATTCTAATGAAATTTTAGAAGCTATTAAAAAAAAAAAAAGATTAAAATATTCTGGATGCCTACTACTTACTTGGGGTTTTTTCCTCCTCCTTCTCTATTAAATCATTGCCCCCAAACTTAACACAAAGGGGCCAGTCAATCACAACCATTTTTCATCTGCTGTCTTTGTCACCATTTATCTGCACAGCTTTAAAAACAAAAGCTGTACGAGACAGTGTCAGATGCTTCCCCTTTGTGCACTGCTCCCATCACCTGTCGCACTGCTCTTGTTAAAGCTTTGATGGGAGCCTTCAGCATCCCTGCAAAATAATTTATGCATTTTCCCCACCTCTGCAACTACCTTGAACCAGAAATCACAGAAGAGGCTGCAATTAATGCATTTCCACCATCTGAAACCAATGCTGTAAAACCAGTGCCCAGCCTTGTCACAAACATCCAGTGACATTTTCTCTACGGACAGAGCAGCTCAGTTGCAACCTGGGTTGCTCTGACCATGAATCAAGAGTGAAGCTCAGTCACACCTGAGCACGTGTCTGCAGTTAATTTAGCAGTTTATGGTAAAGGAAGACTATAAATGTGACATCTGTGCAAAAATTATCTGTTTGACTGATCCCTTCCTGATGCTGAGGCTTAGCTTCACTGAACAATCTCATGCATTGAATCCTTCATAGGTGAAGTTAAATCAAAATTTAAAAGTTAATTTGTCCCATTAAGGTTATCATTTAGAGGAAATACTAATCTGTTATGAAGAATGTGGAAAAGTGGAAATCAAGGATAGACCTACTTAAGGAGGTGATGTTAAAAGAAATTGATTAAGCAAAGAGCAAAACGTCACAAGAATTATACCTGGAGCTTCTTCAACATGTGTGGAGAAATTCATAAGGGAAATTATGGGAATTCATAAGGAGCTCAAATGAAACTGCTAATCAGGCAGGCAAAGTCACTGACACCACCTCAGGGGATCAATGTTGCAGCCTGTTTCTGCAAAGCAGCTGAGCAAAGACCTGTGGGCTTTGCTGCTGATGCAGGGGAGGTGTCAGCGAGGCACTGGCCACCAAGGAACTCTCTGTTGCCACTGGCTCTGCTTCCCAGTACTCAGGGAACAGAGCTAGACTGAAATCTCAGGAGCTTCCAGCAGCTGGGCTCCAACACATGCCAGAGCCTCCTCCATAATAACAAAGATTGCCTTGACATTTCCAATATTCTAAAATATAAAGTAAAAAAAAAAAAGCAAGATGTATATTTTTAGGCACTC
>VZTT01069639.1:50733-65101 GCA_013400855.1 Buphagus erythrorhynchus
AAGAATATACAAAATCATTGATTTAGCCCATATTTTGCAGCTAAGATACAGTCTACAGCTGTCTTCTAGAAAATTCTCCAAGTTTGGTTTAAAAATGGCAAGTGGAAAATTGGTAATATCTTGTGCTAATTCTTTCAGCAGATATCTTATCTGCTATTAGACCTTATGTATAGCCTGAATTTAACTTGCATCACCTTCCAATCGTGCTATATCATCATTTATGCAACTAAAAAGCCCTCTAGTAAAACAGAAACTCCATCTTCACAGAGAAGACGGAACAAACACTGATGGAAATCTCAGATTAATGCTAATAAACACATTATCTACTTCAAGTTGCTGGGAAATTAACTCATGGTAGAATAAGTGAAAACAGGCATTGCCAATGAAGACAGATTTCCATCTGCTCAAAATCTCTTTTCTTCACTCATCCTAATAATGTTTTCTTTAGAGTTACTGTTTCCAGAAAACTATAAGTTATTATGCTATAACAGCAGATTTTCCCTATAATGTCCAACAAAATGTTGCTTTGGAGGTGATAATGTCCTTCTTTGGTCTCTGGAAGCAATGTTCTTTCTCATCCCATTTGCTGGGGAATGTGGTGACTCAGGCATTCAGCCCTGACTATGTGCTCAATTGCTACAGAAAGTTGCTGTCCATTTATTGTCACACCAAGAGCTCCTATCTTTATTTTCTTGATTATCAACATTGGCAGCAAATGGAGCTGCAAACGAGGACATGGTATTATCATCTTGACTCTGGGAGCAACAGCTGCAGCTGTAATATAGGCTGTGCATGAAGTACGATGCAGGTCATGGATTATGCTGCGCTCCTAAACCACTTCCTCCTACCACTGAGACCAGGGACAGATGTTAGTTCCATCTGTATCCTTTCTGGGAAGAGAAATGGGTGTCCACCTCCACTTCCTATTCCCTCTTTCTTGAGAGAGCAGCTGAGTCACCACAAGGAAGCTGTTACCTCCACAGGTCGTCAATAAATCACTTTCTCAGCACCATCACCACCCCTGGGCAAAGAGTGATCAGGAACTGTGATTCACAGGTGTGTGGGCCTGAATCTCAACAGCTCTACAAGTTTCTCCTTCAAGGATTTGTTTGTATAGGAACTCAAAAAGCCTTGCCCAAAGTCACAGGTGGCCCACTGGAAGGACCTTACCCCTGGATGCCACATTCCCTGTGCAACCAAACAAGAAACACTGATGACGTTGGAACCCAAGGTGATTCAGAGATAATTCTTGCACCTAAATGACCTTGCTCCATATGGATAAAGTAATTCTTGATGAGTGCATACTCTGGGGGAGTAAAGGCATAGTTTTTAATCCTGACATAGGTGAACCCAATATCAAAATTCAATAAGTTATAAAAAAAAAAAAGGTAGAAAAGATCAAAAAAGTAAATACAGCTATGTATGAGTAAGAGACAACTTGACATGTCAGCTCCATCAACCTGCTATCAGCAATTAGGTCAAGGGATTTGAAGTCAGACTCAACTCTGCTGTCCCAGTCATGTAATGCAGGAAAGGCAGAGCTGGACAATCCAGTGATTGGTGCTGTTCTTCAGTAGTGAGGTGATGAATCCCACCAAGGAAAAGAGGGAAGATGGGGTTGAGTGAGGGACAAGGAGAAAAAGACGAGAAAGTGAGAAGGAGTCGTACAGTTGAGACTGAATGATTCTTCTAAAGGATGAAAAATTGTTGGAAATAGCAAATTACAAGGTCTGTGAAAGAAAAAAAAGTCATCAGGAAAGATTTCCTATCTTGAATGAGCTCTACTGATTAATGAAATCTATATCTAGCATTTCCCAGTGTCAGTACTCCAAACACAGAGAGCACTGGCTTGAGTCAGCCTAGAGACACACAACTTCCTCTGTAGCTAAATATGAACATTGTTTGCTCTGCAGTGGGCTGACCTGCCCAGCATCTCTGTCTAGATGTTACACCTCACTTCTGTCTGTGAACACTGAGGATTAAATGGAGTGGGGAGGAAGAAAACTCTCCAAGACTCTGAGCCCCTTATGTGAAACACATTAAACAACGTATTCAGTGAAGAGCAACCAAATTTATTGTTCCCTGCAATATAATGGAGTTAAATCTTGGAGATGCACGAAACTCAACTGGATACAGCCCCAAGCAATCTGATTTGAGTCTGAAGTTACCCTTGCTCTGTGGACTGGAGATGTCTAAAACCTTCCAAATGAAATGGTTTTATGGTTGCAGTTGTCAACTCCCTCCTACAGCCTGCATAGCAGACATGACCTACACCAAGAAGTGTGCAGAAAGACAGCCCTTTGCTTGCACAACTTCCCCAGCTTATCTGCACTGGATCTGTTACCCAATTAACTGGATTTATGAGGGAGGAAAAAATTCTCTCTCATCTTCGAGGAGCAAGGAGAGAAGGAAAGCCTCCATGTTTGAATAAACCAGCTCCCAACATGAAGGAAACAGGCTGTGACAACCATGGTGTGAATATTGGCAGCTCTGGGATAGGTTGGTGCTCACTTGTTTTTCTGCCAAGGGATCTCTCCTATTTACCTCACTCCTCAAGCTGTCTTACACTACTGGGAGGACAAGTGTGTTTTGTGCAAGACCTTGATCCTGGCCTCTGGTACTAGCAGAATATCCATAAAAATAAAAAGATTTTGTATTGGGTCTAGAACAAGCTTGTGGTGCAGCAGCCAAATCCAATTGTTCTGACAATAATAGATTTACTCTACATTTGCACTGACATGACTAAAAGAGGTTGCTCGCTCAGTATTTCTGCAAAAACAAGCAGAACACTAACTAGCAGCTGTTAAAGGAATACACCACCACCCAAATACACTTCTTTATGTCAGGGCATTTGCATGCAACCAGATTTCATACACTTTCCCAATCATTTTCAGCATTAGGTTCAATTATGCTGGTTTCCTGCTTCAGCTGGTGTATGAAAGTGAGCACGCCCTTGAAAATATTGAGTGGTGCTTACATCTCTATATCTCTGCAAAGTCTCCAATTTTATACAGAAAACTGTAGCACTTAAAAAACCGTCTGGGCCCATGAGTGACCCTCATGACCACCCTCATTCACACCAGGTCATTTGAATTGACCTTCTACACTTGTTACAGGCTTTAAAAGGACAATGTTCAAGCCACCCTCAAAATGTTTTCTAATCCCTAAAAGACACCTAGAAAACAGTGATGCCTGTTCATTGATTTTGGGAGGTAATTTTGAGTGATGTAGTGAAGAGGAGTGATGCCAATGGACAGAAATTCAGGAATAGGAAGAAGGAGGACTGATGCTGGCAAACTCCCAACACAGGAGCTCCCGTGCCCAGGTAAATACAAAAGACAAAGGGAAAACAGAGTCAATCACAGCCTTAGATTTGGAGCCCAGTACAACAGGATATTATGTCTGGGTTTGAATGTGACCTCAAGATCAACTGCAATAACCATCATAAATCAAAAGAAAATTTATGTGAGGGCTCAGGGATATAAAGCCCAAGGCAAAACAGAGAACAAAAGAAAGGTGGCAAATTAAACTCAAGAATCCCAACTAGAGAAAGACCTTAAAACTACTGAAATGTCATTTTCTTAAGCATAATGTCAGAGATGACTGTAGGCTTGTCATGGCCTTGGAAACTAAGTAGTAACACATATAAAGTTCTTGAGGAAAGAGAATTAGAACTGAGCCTAATATTCATAAAATTCTATGTAATAAGAAGAATGATATTCCTCTTGCCTTTAGAGGTACAACTAATTTGTCTGAACGTGGCTTTTACTGCAGACATTTACCAGAGATCAGCTCCTGCTACAGACAAGGGAGAGCTGCTCAGTGGAGCTGAAGCTGGGATTCATCTCCATTCAAAGCAGACCCTCACATCTGGTTGGATGAATTCCAGCCTAAAATCTATTGATTGTATTGACTAAATCTCCACTGACTATAAAGAGAAGCTAAACACCTGCTGCACACACAGAAATGTACATGAACGTATTTACATTTAGCTGTCCTAATGTGGCTTTGATCCTTGCCCCTCAGGTCAGGCAGAAAGTTTCCCATTCCTCAGGTGTTTTCAGTGCAAATACCTAAATTTAAATTATTTCCATGAGGTCTCCTTTGTAGTCAGGGAGGAGTTTCAGGCGCTGCAAGATGTGATTAATCTCACCTATTTTAAAATTGTCTTTAGAATGAGATTAATTGCACTCCAGAAAGTTCCATTTCCTGTTTTTCTTCAGCAGCTATAAAAGAATTCCAGACAGCTACCTCAGATAATGTGCTAGATAGATGGATCCCAGTGTGGAAAGACTGACACTCAAGCCCTGAGGAAGAGCAAGGAATTGCAGTTTGTGGAAGTAATTTAACACTGAAGAGAGTAGTGTATTTGACACTGTACTATGTGATAGCACCATATTCTTAGAGTGGGAACTGTCATGAGCCTGCCTCTGCCAAATCCCACCTCTGCACCCAGAACCTGACAAGGTAATGGAGCAACATCTGCAATAATGAGTGAGACACAATCAGGAGAAGTAGCCAAATATCAGCAGCCTCACAGCTAGGAATATCTTCACATTTTACACAAGAAATTTAGTAATGAATGATCAGTGGGCTCTTCCTCCTGGATTTCTATCACAAAAATGTATTTTTTTGTTAGTATGCCAAGACGTGGGGGTGAAGTGATGAAACCTCCATGAGAGTTTGATCAGCACAAGCAGTGTTGAAACAGAAAAGGCAAAAGCCATGGCAAAGTCCCATGAACAAGAAGGAGAAAAGATGCAGAATGTAAAATACATTATTGAATACACAGCTAGGGTGAAACCTGTATTATTTTAATGGGGCAGGATTTCTTGGGCCTTTGTCTAAGTGAAAGGTCTTATGCTAGGGGTAATGGTTTGAAACTAAGAGTATCAACTTAGATTAAATATAAGGAATAATTTTGTTACAACGAGGGTGCTAAAACACTGGCACAGCTTGCCCAGAGAGGTGGTGCATGTCCCATCCCCAGAAACATTCAAGGCCAGGTTGGATGGAGCTTTGAAAAGAGTTTTCTGGTTTAAGGTGTACCTGCCTACAGCAGTGGGGTTGGACTAGACCTTTAAAGGTCTCCTCCAACTTAAATTATTCTAAGATTCTATCCCAAAAAGTGGCTTTTTTTGCATAGACCCAGGAGGATAATCTCCAAGTGGCAAGATCTCACATATAAGAATTATGTCTATTAACCCAAAGATGCTCATCCCAGCTCATGACCAGTGTCCACATCACTGACCTCACTTGCCTCCAGAGCAGGGAGCCCCACTCAGACTCCTGCTGGGAGTGGCCCCAGGTCTGTGGCATCACTGGATCTGTGCTCATCACTCAGACACCTCAGAACAAAACCACCACCCAGCAGCATTGTGCTATCAGTCAGTGTGTGTTACACTGCTTGGGAGCACCCCTGGCACAGCTTTGACAATTAGCCAAGATGTGGCTAATGAATGCTCTGGGCATGAGCACAGCTGCTGTCATAGCTGCAGAGCAAGGCTGGTCCTGGGCTGCATCTGCTGCCAGGGCACAGAGGTGTCTGAGGTGTGATCAGGGAGCCTCAGCTGTGTGCATTGACATTCTCCCAGCACATCTCACAGGAGCAACAGTGTTAGCAAAGGTAGAAGAGCAAATTCCAGCTCGTGTAATTACCTTCCTAAACTAATTCCCCTGCAATTTCAATCAGCTGCTCTTGACATTCCCTCCTCAGGGTGTAATCCCTCCTCATAAACACTCTGAGCCTGCATGGAGAAGCATGAGGGGAGCAAAGATAAGCAGAGCTGATGCTGCACTGCTGAGAACTGGTGGGCAGCTCCCCACTAGGAGCTTTGGGGATTTCACTATCAGTCCCTCAACAGCTGCACTTGCTTCTCCTCCATCCCTACTGAAAGCAGAAAACTTTACACTCTGAATTTACAGTCCATGGGGAATGTAAAGAGTTTTCTGGTTTAAGATTAACATCTCTCTCATTGACCTAAAGTTAGGTATAGCCCAACTCTAATGGCTCCTGTAAAACATAGAAGAATTAGGACCTGGATAGTTTGGGATATTTAAGCCTTCAGCATTGCTTTATCTCTACTCCAGTGGTGGATGGCACCAGGAACAATTAATTATTTTGTTGTTTGAGATTCACACCATGTCAAAAGCATGAAAAATCTGAGATGGAGAGATAACAATTAAATGCACATCACAGAACTAAGTAGATAAACATAGCCTGAAACTCGGGTTTGGGGAAAAAAAAAAAGAGGAAATATTTGCAGTTTTGACACAGGTGCGATATCATAAAATCTTTGATTTAGTATTCATTCAGATGACTGGGAGAAACTATGTGACATCAAAAACTGGATCCAGAGATATAAATAAAGCCCTAATAAATTACATTGTATTAGCCAGGAAGCAGGGAAGTTGTTATTTAGTGAAATGCTGAATGGTGTTTGTTAGTTCTGGCCTTACTGTTCCCTTAATGATCTAGAAAAAGAACTAAATTTAATGTTAGCAAAATTGCAAGGTGCTAATCTAGAACGTGATCAAAACACTAGTGAGGACAGAACAAAGTAAATATAAAAGCACTGGAGATTAAAAAAAAAAGGCACCACTGGAGAGTCAACATGACAATCACAAACTACCACAGGTGGCCAAAGGAATGCAAAGCACACTCATGCAGCTCTCAGCCACAGCTCTGAAAACACAGGGACAAGCAAGATCCAAGCATCCATGAAATGAAATAAGGTGTGAAGTCAAAGGAAGTAAAAGACAACAGCAACCCAGAGAGGATGAGAATTCCTCCTCTGTCACTGCCATATAATGGATCTCTGTGGCTCCACCACCATGCACCAGCTCCTGAGAAAAATCCAATTGGGAAAGACTTTGGCAAGATTAATCACGAGGGAGAGGGGAGTGAGAGCAAAAGCCATCTCCAGAGACAGCAGATGTGTCTCACGTCAGGGTCTCAGCATCTCTCCAGACTGAGATTTAGCAGAGTTAGTGATATTGCACCTTCACTTCTGCATGGTTTGCACCACTAAGGAGAAGGTGGTATCCTGGTGACTACAACCAGAGGTGTTATTAAGCTATGGAAAGGCTGAAGGTGTGGAATGGATCCTGTGAAGAACTTGAGCTTAGAAGGATCCCACAAGGCCTGAGCAGAACAATGAGCTGGTTGTACAGAGGAAGATGATGATACCTCATGCTGCTTTCCACCAAATCCCAGACACACTCTTCTGATTTGGATTACCTCAATATCACCTTGGATAGGTTCCTCCTGACTTCAGTGGGACCTTTCACTTTCTCCAAGTTAAACACACGCTTATGCAATTTGCTTACTTAAGACTGGGGAAGGCAATTTACAGATTTCCAGACTGGAAGTTCTCCAAAAGTGCCTTTTTCCAAGCAGGTTACCAAAACCTATATATCCCAGGGCATGTCCCTCTCTCCACAGAAAATGTTAAGTTTCCTATCCTAAGACAGAAGGCAGCATACACTTAACAGCTCTTGTGGAGCTTATTCCCTGCAAAGCTATTAATATTTAAGTTATCCCATTTAATACAGTATCTGCCAGAAGCAACAGCAGATGCATGGCTCCATTCTTTCTGTAAAGTTTTATGCACAAGAGAGTATAGCATTCTTAAATACAAAAAGGGAATATAATGTTATTAGATACAAGAAAAAACATTATTATTTATTTATACCATGCAAGGCTGATCATGGTAGTACTCAGCCACCTGGCTGTGTCTAAGGTCACCAGTGTTCTGTGTTTGTGAACAACATATAAATTATCTTAATGCTCACTTGATCAATTTTGATCAGAAAGTTTCTTCCAGATATTAAATTAAATTCCTCAAGTTCAGACCTTGTCCTTGAGTAAGCATGCCATTGTCTGACCTTCCTCATGCATCTCAATGCCACAAAGGACTTTTTGACAGTCAAGGGATACAGAATTACGTTCTACATACATGCACAGGTTTGTATATTGGGTAAGCTATAAATAAAAATTATTAAATCAAGTGATATTTGAAGATGAGGACTACCAAAAAAAAGAAATATGCTGGTTGAGTGGATTCTGAGGTGATCTTTGGCAGAAGTAGGAATGGCTGGGGCACCTTCATGTTCACCTGCACACACAAAAGCACACAGTGATATATGACTGGCATTATATCTATGTATTATTTTTTAATTTTGACACATAGTCTTTAGTTACTATTTTTTCCATTAAATTTGTTTTGAGTGTTCCTACATTTTATAGCAAAATGAGCAAAACAAGCGTAGAAAACTTCTCCCTGCTCATTTTTGTACCATTTCCCAAATCTCCCTTTCAGATTAAAATAAGAAGTAAAGCTTGGTGTCCTCTTTACCCAACAGCTGTTCCAGAAGTGCACAGACCCTGCTGCCCCCTCATGATCCACTGTTTGCAGTAAGGAACAAACAGAGGCATGTGAAGAGACTGGGATGGCTTTTATGAAAAATGACACCTCTGACAAGAGTGCAGGCTGGAGATACTGAGATAAATCTAGTCCTTGGCTTTCCCACTGACAGTGTCTCCAGAACTGCTGGGGTGGCACTGAGATGCTGCTCCTCACACCAAGTCTCTCCAGAGAGAAGAAAAACGTGACTTGTTGGCTGCTGCGGTGGCTTTGCTGTATCACTGCTTGTCAAACTGATGGAATTTGGTTCAGTTTTATAGACCTAACACCAGGAACCATGACTTCTGTTTGAGGGGCTATTCCTTGGCTGAGCTGGCAGCACTGAAAGACCAGCTGCTGAGTGTTTGCTGCTTCCCCCAGCATGCTGGGCTCTCCCTCGGGCACCGCTGACCACCGTGGGTTTCAGTGCCCTTCCAGGTGGGGCTGGTCTGAGCTGGGGACTGAACTTGCAGCAGGGTGCTCAGGGACCTGCAGCCCCAGGGGCCGGGGGACACTGAGGCACACCCTGTGCACCATCCAGCCCTGTGCCTGCAGCTCCCACGAGCCATGGAGCAGGCATGAGCAGCACCAAAACTTGGCAAGGGGCAACATAGTCATGGCAACGTAGAATGCAGGGCAAACCAACCCAACCACTCCCACTGTGGAGTGGGTCTTGCTCTCAGCACTGATGCCCAAGAACAAAGATTTGAGGTTGCAGGTGAGCACTTGCTCCCACCAAAGGGCCTGGTCCATAATTTCAAAAGAAGTTTGGATGCTTAAACAAGCATTGGGTGCCTGTGAGCTGCTAAAGGGACTCCAGAGCTGCAGCTGGGGATCACCAGCCATTACCCAGGCAGTGGCTTCCTCAGGCTGTGCTGCCCCTTCTCATTCTTCCCAGCAAATCCCAGCTTTCTTCTGTCATGCCAGCTGATCCCAGCAGCTGAGCTACAGTTGCATCCCCCAAACCACACGCAATCCCAGGGCAGCTCCACAAGCCTCAGTGGAGCTGCAGGAGCAGAGGTGTGTGGTAAGGTCTCCAATGACTAAGACTTCATTAGTTTTTACAAAGTATACTGCAGAATATTTATCCATGCATTATGATGAATTAGCATAAATAATTAAAGCAGAATTCATATTGGCACACACATAAGCAGAGGGCACTCGCTAATGGACCAGGCTCGCTCTGCTGCTCTACAGACTCACTTAGATACGAGTCCTTGCCAAACAAGCCAAGAAAGAATTCATATTTGTCCCTCTTTTTACCCCAAACCTTCTCCCATCGCCCTCTAGATGGCTCACAGAGACTGGGGGGTGAGCACATCTTATAGAGCATCTCCTGAAGGGCAAAGAGGAAAATAATGGAAAGCCTCCAGACCTTCAACCTATTCCCCAAATCCCATGACACTCTTTCCTGCAAACAACCCACCTACAATCAGTCATGCAAGAGGTGCTTGCCGGTGCTTCCCAGAAATGCTGCTGATTTGACAGATCACATGACTCTGCCTCCTCTTTTTATTCCAGGTATTAAGCAGTGCTGAAAGAAGATTGCATGGCAAATAGAGAAGGGTTCTCTAATGTTCCCCTGGCTTCCCCCTCTCATCAGCAGGTACATCGTGGTGATGTACACACCAGCAGAGTGTCTACACCAGCAGAGTGCAGGTGATATTGCACACTTCCCCAAAAAGAAATATCTAATCCCAAACCTTTTCCTTGTCTTATTTTTCCATTAAAGTAAAGGCTGTAGTTGTCTCAGAAGATGATATGAAAATGAGAATATCTCCTAGTTACCTCTCTTCATCTTCTCTTGAAATCAGGTTAAAAATTTCCCACAAATTGCAATTCCAAACAATCTGTATTATGTTACCTTTCTGGACTCTGTCCTTTATCCACCAAATATTTTGTGCTTATGACTTAAAAGAACACTGGAAAAATAAAAATCTTGTTTCAATTTTTCATTCTATTCATTAATGCTTCTGTGCATAAATAAAGCAATTTGGTTGGTTTGTGGAGGCAGACAGGTCTTGAGTCTGTCTCCCTGGCCACAGCACATATCCCATGAGACACAACTACAGGGGTTTCCTACAATATATTGCACTGCCTAACACGAAGGGAAATACAGAACAGCATGGGAACATCAGCTGTACCTACAGTGACATGAGCTCAGAAAAGAATAGAGATAGGCTGTAGCCTGACCTGCAACCCCCAAGAGACATTTCCAAATGAAGTAGCTCAGAAATATCTCAAAATCTCAGGTTATTTTATTTTATTTTATTCTGAAGATGTGCAGCTAGAGTTTAGCTTTACAAATATGGAATTTTTCATGGGAAAAACAATTTTTTCTTATCAAATAGGACCACTAAGACATTGTCATATTGCAAAGAACACCATGAACCCTGGTGACCCAGCAAAGGGGAACATCATGGGTGATAGATAAATCTTTTATCTAGTAGAGCTACCAGACAACAAATGTTTTCAGATGGTGAAGGAAACAGAGCCAGCTTCTTTAGGGACCAAATCCCCAAGGATAGGCTTAGACAAATTCACTTGTGCAGAAGAAAGAAGAAGGAAGAATCACCAAGTATCTCATGACACTTTCCCTTAATTACTGCCAGTGAAAGCTGGATGCTAAAATTGCCATCAGGAATTACTCCCTTTCTCAACTGCATCTCTGTCCCTAGGGCTCGGCAGGACCTGATCCCATTTATGAGTTCTCCTTGAATTACTTCATTAGACTGAATCATTCCAGAACACCCAATGCCAACTAAAGCGAGCATTTATGAGAGGCAGTGCTCAGCCTTATTGATGTGCACATCACAGCAGTGAGAGCCACACAGGATCGTGACCCCTCTGCAGCCATATGTGCATCTCTGTATGATTTAACAGGATCCCATCTGTACCAGCCTTTCAAAAGTTGTGGCATCCAATGCTTTCACAAAGACCTTGTCAAAGCCCCTTCCTGCCCCTCACACAACACCCTCAGCACGTCTTGAAAAGTTGCAACCCTCTCTCATCAGCAGCTGCCTGCCTCCCAAACCCTGGGATATACACAATACTGGAGTGCTTTGCATCATCTCTTCGTTAAACACTTCTGAATGCTTGGATCTATACGGAATTCATCACACCCAGCCATCCTGAAATCCCTTTTGGCCCTCAGCTGTTTATTCTCTAGTTATTTGTATTTGACAGCAACAACCTTAGTGGTTAATTTTGGGCATATGGCACTTACTGCAAAGTTACTCAGATGAGACAAAGTGTAACATGCCATTAAGGTAACATAAATAGGACTTTCCTTGAAAATTAAAACAGGATGAAATTTGTAGATTTTTATGGGAAGATTGGCACTCTCTCACCTTCCCAAGGAAAACTGTAAACTGTTCTAGTGTGAAAAGAAGCACTGGGGGACTGCTGGGATGGAACTACACCATGTCACAGCAGCACCTCCAAATGAGAAAGACTCCTTTAAAGAAGGAAAAAAAGGTTGAAAGACAATTCATTTGAAGGCAAGAATAAAGACTTCGAGTATCAACTTAGATGCTGCTTCCACACAGCTCCTTCTCTCAAGCAGGTCCTCCTTCTCCAGTGGCAGGAACAAGCTCTGCAGCCTGTCAGCCACATCTCAGCACACTCTTCCATCACTCTCAGCAGATTCCTTTTGTAGGGTTGGATCCTACAGTGAGGTAAGACCCCACAACTGAGTTCAGAGGGAGCTGAGACTGAACAGAAACTCAGTGGGGCCAACTTGGACAGCAAGATCCTCTGGATGTCCTGGGAAGAGATGGAGTGTCTGGGCTGACAGACTTATGTGTTTTACTTCCTTTAAGGATAAAGACTTCTAGAAGTGTTTTGTTTTGTATAATTTTCATTAATATTGAATTTGGCACTGATGGTTTTCACAAGACTATTACTGACTTTTGTGAGTCAGACTGGCATTTCAGTTTTGCAGGACTGAGTTGTCATCAAAGAGAAGTTGACCACACAGTGTCAGGTCCACTCCTAAGAAGGATCAAATCTTACAAACATCATGATTTTTTTTCCCATTCTGTGATCCATATTGCATAAGTATCTTAAGGTCAACCACACATCTAGAGAGTTATCTAAAATGAATGCTGTAACTTGGAAATTCTTATACCACTGCAAATAATTAAGAATATCTCAGCTCACCTGAACCTCTCCAGACACATCAACTGTCCTATTGCTTGTATCCAGACAGGAGCCTGGACACAGATTTGACCCAGCTGCCACAGAGGGGTGCAAACTGCTTGGAATGCTCTGCTGTGTGCTAAAGCCTCAGTGATGTGTGTGGTTTGGCCAAGGCAGGACGAAAGGGGTGCCCCTCTGTCCAGTCATGACTCTCCCCAGCCAGAAGCAGCATTATGCAATACTGAACACAACAGCAAGCTCCAGACCAAAGAGCCTTCCCAGCAAAACACACTTCAAGTGCTGTCACTCCCTGCCTGCTAGCACGAGTTTTCCTATGGCAAAAAGAGGTGAAAGAACCGGAAAAGTGTCACAGCATCCAGTTTCCACAGTTTCAGATTTTAAACTGGAAGACAGGACCTGAGTCCCATGATGTACTTTATGAATAAACACTGGAAAGAGGGGAGCAGCAAGGAATAAGTGGTACACAAGCAGCACTCTGGTAGTGAAGGCTGCCTTTTAGTCCTTGCTCAGGGCTAAATCACTGTGAACATCAATAAAAAATGTGCCTGAAGATAAAATCACAGCCCTACATTCAAGTTGTTTATTTGCAGGTGCAAGGACTATGCCAATGATCAGGACTTCCTGAGATCCAGCTCCAGGCTCATAAACCATGCAGCCTAGAGAGCTTTGTTTGTCTTTGGCAAATAAACCAATTTCAAAAATCACTGCTTAAATCCTCTGTCACATAGAGCTCTACACACCTTATAGTGCCAAAGAAAAACAGTACCACCATCACCCCTGGCTTTTCAAACACATTCACAACACTAAAACACACATTTATTTTGATAGGACTGCCAACTCCATTCTGTGATATTCGCAGACTGATCTTTTCGATATTCTTTATGAAAACTTAAGGCAACAGAATTTTTAGGAATGCAAACCAGTTGTCATTCTCTTGACTTGTAACCTATGGGTCATAAAACGAGTTTATTTCCTCTCGGTTCACTTGTGGTCAGTGCAACTTTCTGGTTGACAGCGCTGCAATGCTCGGGTTTCATGCACTGCGGGGTGATGCTTATCGGACCGAAACCCGATGGTTTTCATTTGACGCTTTTAGCTACGGAAGGAATCGGTTCACTCGCGGTCTGTAACAGCGAGTTGAACCTCACGCTCCAGGCTGAGCCGAACTGGCCGCGCTCCCCTGAAGCACTTCGAGCCTTAAAACCGCTCAGAGCTTGGTCTTTCACGCATCCCTCTTCCAGTGCCTCAGACACAGGCTCGGGAATGCCACTCCAAGGCAACGTGGAGGTACGGGCAAGGCAGAAACACGGAGTTAAAAGCAGCTGCTCCTTTTGGAAAACCCGACGACATAAGAGGAATAAAGCCGCTCAGCAGCACACCCCGTATCAGAGCCTTGCTCCGGACACAGCCGGCGCCGGAGCGAGCCCCCGGAGCGCCTTAGACCGAGAATGATAAAGCAAAACGGCGGCCGCGGGCGCAGCCCCCCGGGGCAGCCCCCCGGGAGCCCCGCTCCGCGCTCCGCGTACTCACACGAAGGCGTGATAGAGCAGCGCCCAGCCGCGGGGTCGTTCCAGGGCGTCGTAGATCAAAGTTTGGATGCGGCGGTACCTGGCGTGGTTCCGCTTCACCGGGCGGCTCAGGGGGGTCTTCGCCAGCAGCCCCAGCCCCGGCGGGCTCCGCTTGCCGCCCTCCTCCTTCCCGCCGCCCTCCAGCAGCAGCGTCCCGTCGCGGTCGCCGCCGGTGCCCAGGGCCAGCGAGCCCTGCTCGGGGTCGCCGCCGGCCGCCGCTCGCCGCCCCGCCGC
>VZTT01069641.1:0-11750 GCA_013400855.1 Buphagus erythrorhynchus
TTCCCAGCCTAAAAGATTCTGTGGTTCTATTATCCTTTTCTCAGATTTTAGAAAACCATATACCATGATATTGTATGTATCAATGTTTCTTTAAAAAATTTGTATTGCTTTTTTTTTTATATTCTCCAATATATTCACCCAGGTTTTGTGATGTACAGCACAAAGTTACAGGATACTTTTTAGCCATCTCCATTAAAAGCAATACATACACATAATTCAATATAATGACTTAGATCATCAGCTACTGTAAATTAGCACATCTCTGAAGAAGGGACTTGCAAGAGATGAGGGTACTGGCTGCTGTGTGTAAAAACACACAGAGGGCTGTGTTTCAGTACTCCAGTTCATAGATACACGATATAACATTTTTTTATATAGAAATACTTGGCAGATGATGCATTGCATTTTCAATTATAACCTACTTTCTTTCCTGGCTAATGCATTTCTTTGTTTTCAAGGTTTGGGATGGGGGCAGGGTTGTTCAGGCTTTTTGTTTTGTTTTTTTTTAAATGAAAGTAGGTTGTATTAGCGTTCACTTCTCCATATCAAATCACATTTTTGTCATCCACATTTGCTCTTACTAGAACTACCTGAATTATTTTTCTGCTTTCATTTGTGTTTGCAGACACTCTAGAGGAAAAAATGGTTAAGAAAAACCAGAAACAGATCCTTATGGCACCTGTATTTAATACTTCACAAAATGTGACACCCCTCACTTATGGGCTTAAAAAATTTTGTGAAACAGTGTGCCATTTTTCATATCCAGATCTTTTGAATTAATCTGAGGTTAAGATCCTGTTGTCTTCACATTCAGAAAGACACTGCATGGACTCCATTGCTGGCAATGTAGAAAAGATCTTTCTAAGCATTAGGAGAAACAGTCCCTCCCTCTTATCTAAATAAAACCATTTCAAATGCTGTTTGCTGTGGTTAAATGAATTAAGATATGCCAAGAAATCTAAGTCTTCTTTATCTGTGCACTTAGCTATCTGTAATAGGACTATTGCTGTTAATCATACCTCTGTGTTCAAACTGTTATCAAAAACTCTATGAAGTGTGACAAACTGAAAATTGGAGGGAGCTACTGTTATAGAAAGTTGTGCTATTGTATACAGTTCATTCTGCTTCCTAGTTACATATTTATGCCAGCAACTAGTGCTTGTGTGTATTCCTTGGTTGGCTGTCACTTCCTTTAAAATGTCTCTTCTCACCTTCTCCATTTTCCCCTATTGCTCATGATTAGAGACTTAAAATAATTGTTAATTCCTGTATCTTTCACTCTTTCTCTCTCTACATTGTAACTTTTTTTCCTTATTCTAGAGCACATTCAATTTTTTTCAACCAGAAGAAGAGTTTCCTACTTCCAAAATTCCTTCCAGTAAATATTCTGGAGCTTAGAGGGCTCAAAAATAGAAAATAACTCTTTCAAGTCGTCATGCTAAAAAATTGTAAATTTATAAAATATGAAGAGTTTTTGAATCTCTGTGTGAGAGAGATGCTGGAGGAAGATGAGTCCCTTGCCTATAATAAGTGTGTGTTTGCCCAGCTCACTCAAAACTTTTGGACAGCTTTGTTCAGGGAGTTTCCTTTCTCTGCCTGCTACCTGTTGACTTCTGCAAGCACAAAGAGTTATGATTGTCTATATAAACATTCTTTTAAAGAATGTTTCTGCAGGAATGCAAAAGGAAATGCTTGAACATTGGCAAGTTCGGGCTCCATATTTCTTGACATATGTGTAACATTTCAGTCTGAAATAATTGATTAGAACAAAGTGAGGTGCATGTTTATATGAAGCTGAAGGACTCAGGCTTTACACCAAAAGTATGTATCTTTTCTTCTCTGAACATGTCCCACAGTTTGCTAATAAAGACCACTTTAGAATAATTCAGCATTCAATATTTGCCCTAGAGGTGTTGGATTCAGAAATGTTTAGAAAGTGCATTTTGAATGTAGGGAAAAAAGTAGTCTAGTAGATAAATTAATACATTTCAATCAGCTTTAAAAAAGGAAAGTTATTTAATAAAACTTATAAAATATAAAAACACATTGCCACACGGAAAAGTAATTGCTTTATGAATAAAGTGAAAATGCATTTTAATTTTTCTTTTTTTTTTTTCCCTTAATAGATCAATAACACGCTCTTATTATCGCAATTCTGTGGGTGGCCTACTAGTATTTGACATCACAAATCGACGATCTTTTGAACATGTGAAGGACTGGCTGGAAGAAGCAAAAATGCACGTGCAGCCATTTCAGATTGTGTTCCTCTTAGTAGGACACAAATGCGACTTAGTGTCACAGCGCGAGGTTACGAGAGAAGAAGCTGAAAAACTGTCATCTGACTGTGGTATGAAATATATAGAAACTTCAGCAAAAGATGCCACAAATGTTGAGGAGTCCTTTACAATTCTTACACGAGACATCTATGAACTTGTAAAAAATGGAGAAATCTCAATACAAGATGGATGGGAAGGTGTCAAGAGCGGCTTTGTTCCAAACGTTGTACATTCATCAGAAGAAGCTGTAAAGCCCAGGAGACAGTGCATCTGCTGAGTTTGTAGCATGCCAAAGAGCCCATGGGGTGTTTAGAAGATGATGCCAATCTAAATGACAACAAAAAAAATTTGAAACAATATTAGATCATGGCATAGCTGAATCATAGAACTGTAATTTGGTTTTGTATTCTTCTGTCTAGGTTATAATCCATAACACTTTAAGTGCTTTTTTTCTTTGCAGAGTACAATAACTTCATGTGGTCTTCAAGAAAAGAAATTGTATATTGCTAAAGGGAAAACTAATTCTACAGCAAGACACTGAGAAAGTGCAATAGTCATCATGACAACATCCTCGCTTTGTATTTTGAATTCTGTTTAAAATCAAGTCTTGTTAGATGAGGATCAGATGAGCTTGTTACTTTTGTTCATCCTGCCTTAGCTTTGGACAAGAAAATATTATACCTTATACTTTTTTAATGTGATTCCTTATTCGATTGCAGGGTTGCTAATGACCATTAAAGTTTAGAATGCTGTAGAATTTGATAATAAAAATAACCCTAAGGAAAGCAAACTGAAAGATTGCTCCAATAGTGAATGCTTTTGATATGACAATGGATACAAGCCTTACTAAAGAAAAAGAATGTTTTAGAAAAGATTATTTATTTGTATACAAAAATGGGGAATAGAAACAATGGAACTTATTATTAAATATTTTCTGAATTGCAATGAAACTAAACATAACATCATATATGATCCAGCTGTTGACTTGTATACAAAACAGCTTTCCCAACCACTGGAGTTACATTTCAGCGGCCAGATCCTCAGCTGGGTAATTGTCGTCACACTGATGCCTACGGAATTACGTTAATTTACACAAATTCCATATTAGCTTTAAAAAATAAACCTACTTCTAACTAGAAGGAAAAAAAGGTAACAAGTGCTGCAACCCATGGGAACCCAGGCCTTAAATTTGAATAGAGAAAGGACAGTTTTATTCTTAGCCAGCAAATGTTAAACTGTTGTTTAAAACCAGAAGGTTCTAAACTAAAACTGTTACAAATAGAGCATTTGGAGAGGAAAGAATTTCTAAAATAATGGTCATCTACAGAGAGCAAAGTTAGAGAACTCCTAAGAAAGAAACCCATAATAGCTTTTAATAACAACAGTAGAAAAATCTGTGAACATGTAGCATTTTACTGAGCTTGGAGTTATCTTCCTACTCCTCTGAATATAACACACACTAGCTTTATGCAAACTAGGTCTAGCACACAAATACCAAATAAATCTCTTTCTATTTTATTGTAGTAGTATAAAAGATGACTTGATCTCCAGAGTTAATAAGCATCTACAAATTATCTGGCATACTCATAACCACCAAACATCAAGCCAGTTATCTTCATATGAAAGTGTGTCATCATGTACAATTCTCCTTTTTCAAGATCAGGCAACAAGTCTATCTAATCTAATTTTCTTCTTCAACAAGCATATGATTGGTTTTCTCTCAGGTTACTTTTATATTATTTTACAATCCTTTTTTAAATATTTTGTATTATGGAGACATGTTGTTTGGTTCCAGTTACTTTATACATTTAGGGCAACTAAAATAATTGACTTCAAAGGGAACTAAAATTTAAGTTTTTCTAAAGCCTGAGTCTAACTTGCACTGAGGCACAGTTACACTATCATGGAAGGATACAGAGGCCTTAATATAAATAGGAATCAGCCTTAATTCATTAGCAAATAGAACAGTTAATTCTAGTCTCAGCATGCCACAGAGTAATTGCTGTGAGCCCAATTCTCTATTAAACTACATGTCTTGACACCAAATCAACTTTGTTTGGATGGCATTTTAAGTATATATTTAAGTTCTTTAAAAAGTAAACGTGACTACAGATGCCAAAAGGTAGTGCAGAATCAGGCTATGTGCATTTGACACTGATTCCCTTATGATATGAGGCTTATGTTGTGCATCTCAGAAGATCACTTTGTTGTTTAATTAATTAATTTAATTAAATAAATCAGTGACTGGGCAGTCAACAAACCCAAAGTTTACCACTGATCCATTGTGTGTTTCTGAGCAAGGCATTTTCAGTTTTTGTGCCTCACCTTCTGTATCTCAAATACAGAGATGATTGTTCTTCCTCAAATTCACAAAGACTGCTGTGACCAAATCAGTCTATATGATCTTCAGTCCTGGACTCTATCCTCTGTGTGCTACCTGCTTTTGAGTGTTTAGCACCATGGGATGTGGATATTGGTTTCTTCTGACATACCCAAATAACAATAACAATAAAAAAAATTAAAACAGCCTTATAAGTGCCAGGTATTGCTGTGAATCTACATATCATTGCATATTTCATTATTTTTAGATTAAAATCTTGTATCTTAAATTTTTCTTCCTGAATACTCTGGAGCCAATGAGCTTTTCATTCTGTATGAAAAAAATGGGTTGTACTGAGGGGAAAAGGACTGGGAGAAGAGGGGAGTGTAGGGGAGGTATGCACAGAAATAAACAATCATCAGAACAGAGCCTTAATCTCTGTTGTCAATGTTGTACCTGTGGTGTCACATTTATTACACTGGGAATAGAGCTTTTAACCAGATTCAACTGTGTGAGGAACTGGTATTGGCAATGCAACTAGAAGTTCACTGCATTTTGAAGTACTGTGCACATGATTGTCTTATTTGTAATTCCTAAAAATGTAGATCAACATGTACTTTCAAGCATTGTCTGTCTTTATGATATATTAAACCACTACTGTATCTTCTCACTACACACTTGCAGTTGATAGAAATGTCTGATAAACAGATAATTTGTCAAAATGCATCATTTTCTTTTCAGATGCTTTGCAACATGATATTTAAGTAACAGCTTGAATAAGCTGTAGAATGAGTTATAGTTCAGTGCATGTATATTCTTTTTTCTCCCAAGGAAGCATGAATATTGACAACAGAATTAAATTCCCAGAAATTACAGAAATTAGATAAATCTTACTTGGTAGCCAAATTTAAAAATCAAAAATATTTAATAGGATAACACAAACTTTGCAAATTAAGATTTGGCCAATCCAAGTTAGGAAATAGAAAATGTTGAAAACCTTGACAAAGGTTTTATTTGGAGTCATAGGCCTGGAAAATGAATGGATAAAAAGTATTGGTTTGGACTCCTAAAATGTTTAAACTTTCATTGCTTTAAGTTTGATAAAGAAGAGTAAATATCTTCATCTACTCATTAAAATACTTTACACATGAATTCTTAAGATGTTTTGGCTTGTTCATAATTGTATCTGTCCCATGTAAGAAGCAGAAACTAGCTTCATACCTTAGGAATCAACCAAGGAAAAAATGTAGAGGTGGAAAATGTTTTTGTTCATTTATGCCTTCAGTATGCAATAGATTCACCGATCTGACTTCAAGCTGGCGACTGTCCTGTGCTCACAGAAAATGATGCAGGCTTGACTGAGCCCCCAGGCACGCTGTGCTGCCCTGTGCTGAGATGCTTCTGCCTCAGACGAACAGCTACTAGTACCCAAGCTGCCTGTCTGACAGCGAGGGTGGGTGGATGCACCATGATCACAGATACTTCAGTCTCAGCATTTCAGCTCCCTTAGGGAGTACATGCTTCATTGCCCTCTTTCTACATAATTAACATCCAGAAAGAGTGCTTTTTCCCTCACTGAAGACCCTGGCGCAATGGGAGCTCCTCCAAGTCTCCACCTTTGCTTTTTACACAGAGCTGCACAGCCATTTCAGCAGCCTTTATTCAGTAGCCTTGAAGAAAAAGAAGGAAGGCTGAGGGTTTATTCTCTACATGGGCAAGGAACCTTACCACATAGTGGACTATTTAGGAAATCATTAAATACCAAAAACAATTGTCAATAGCAAAAATATGCATTGCTCATTTCTCAGATTCTAGAGACTATCTTTGAAATAAGTGAATGAAATTAAAATTCTAAAAGAGGAATTGCCCATCACCCACAGAGGCTATTGGGAGTAGCAGGCTCTTTATGGATGAGTAGGTAAATCTTCATTTAAACTCAAACTGAGGAACTCAAAATCCCAATCTCAAGCTGTTAGAGTGGATCACTGCCCATGAAAGAATTTAATTCATTTACTTCTCAGAGAAAGTAACGTTTTAGGCTAGGCCTGAGTTATGCAGGGATGGATGCTCAGCGTGTGACCAGCAGAGGGATGACTGGAAGCAGTGCTGGGAGCCAGCTGACAGCAGCCCCCAGCAGCCTCACAGGCTACAAGGGTGGCATAAACTGAGATTACCTGATCACAGGCTGCCAAAGGCTCACCTTGCAATTGAACAGCTTCTACAGAAAGGTAACAGTAGAAGCAGCAAACCCAAAATCTATGCATTGTAAATAAAAGCAATGTCTAGGTAAAGAAACTGGCATTTCAGCTACGGTTCAATTACTGCTATTCCTCACTGCTGTGGCTTCAAATCTGTGCAATCTATGCAAACTGAGTTTTCCTGCTCCATGAAAATTGTGGAAGGAGAAACTGAGCCTCCTGTAGCAATAAAGTCAGTCACCAGGGAGAGGGCTGAACAAGGTAAGAGTGGAAGGAGGACACAGATAATTTCTTCTATCCCTGCACAGCCCTGGGGGAGAAGTGAGACTAACCACTGCCAGAGCCCTTAAGACCCTAGAAATATCCATCACTGTAGTGGGACTTGTGGGATGAAAGAAAGCGCCAAGGACCTGGAGTCAGCACAGAGATGCACAGATGTCTGCCTAACTCCAGCACTCCCTAAGGGTAGGTTACCTCTGTGGCACAGCTGCAGGAACGTGTTGGGAGTAACTATGCTGGCACTATGACTACATTGCATAGTGTCTACATTGCATAAAGGCAAATGCCTACATTGCAGGCTTTTTCCCCTTTCACCTTCTCCCCCATGTGGTTTCTTTACAGGAAGGGACTGCCAGAAGATGTATCTGGCACCAAGGTTTGACAGTGAGCAGGGCAATAGTTGAAAATTTTAGTGGTAGTTGCTAAATATTAAGGTACTAAAACTGAGAGGAGAAATTGTGGAAAATATTCCAATCATAATCTTAGTAATAAAAACCTTTCAGGGTTGGCACTGCTCTGCAGCACTTTCGAGAATTGTCCATTTTGGTTAAGTTTTCAATGCCAAGGAAATAGTTCAGCTGTTTAGTAATAATTTATATTAGTTTGTCATTTAAAAATAATTACTGCATATTATTCAGGGAGAAAAGTCTTCTCTGTGCAGATAATTTTGTAATTTTGCTGACATACAGCTTGTGTTGTATGTCTTAAAAGAACAAGCGATGCCAGGACGTAACTTTAAAATACTCAAGTCTCAAATCCCATCAATCAGGCCATTGAAATGCACAGTTCATTTTATTGGGATTTTTCTCTGCCCAATTCTCTGTGGAAAAGAGTCTGGTTGTCAGAGAAGCTTTGAAAAGAAAAGAGAGGCACATATTTCTGAGCACTGAAAAAGAGATGCATATGTGAACAAGTGTCAGAAAAGTAGAATATGTTTTTTCTTGCGGTATCCTTTTTCACTCTACCATGCTTCACAGCCCAACTGTAGCTCCCCGAGCACATAGTGAATAGAACAGTAAATTTCTAACTGTCCAAAACCCACTGAGAAATCAAATGTAATTCCCCACAGCAGTTCTCCACAACTCTGTGCTTGGGTGAGAAACAATGGCCAATTCTGCCTAATGCATGCCATGTGCTTTTCTGTGTCCCAGGAGGAATTTGGCGCCAACAAAAACTCTCCCGCAGGTTCTGCCTGCAAACAGTCACTCTGCACCACCCCACACCATCCTCAGTGACACTCAGGATAAAAAGTGTAAGGTTTTCCATCAAGGAAACTATGAGGGAATAGCACTGTAGTCTAAAAAATACATCAGAGAAAAGCAAACACCAGTGAGAGAGGTTATTTAAGCTGAAGAACTTTCATGCTTTGGCATGAGAACAAAGGGGTCATACTGAGATGCACAGGATAGGTGGTTCTGGTGACACTAAGATAGCAAAGCCTTGGGCCGCTTTAAGTGAAAGCAACTGTAATCTTCACTGCCACATGCAGGCAATTTCTCCAGAATGCCATTGTTATTAACCGAAAAAATGATGTTGAGCCTAGATAGTAAACACCAGAAGCATTTGCCTACTTGTTGAAATGGAAACAAACATAGAAGTTTGGTCCCTGACAGTGCTGCTTTTTTCAGCTACAGGTAGATGCCTGAGTGTTCTTGCCCTTTTAAAAGGATTGTCTTTGGTGACTCATGGCACATTTTGTGCAATGAGGTCATTGTGACAGTCCACAGCAGTGCTAAACAAGAATTTCCCACTGAAAGAAAAACTGCAAGTTTTAGTATCCCTACTGAATATAACTAGTTTGATGGGAGAAGAGTTTAAAATGGACTAATCAGGCATCACATGTTTTTTTCCTTCATGGATTAAGTGAAGATTAGAAGAAACTATGTTCATCTTACTGGTTTCAGGGCATTAGAACAGATCATAGAAACACGTATTTCTTTCTGATGCAACTCATTCAAAGCCTGGAATCAGTTCACTCCAAGACATCTAGAATATTATGACAGTATGAAATTCACTGATCATCCAAATCTTAATGAGCTGTTCCTTGCAAATCACTTTGAAGCAGTGCACGTCTGGGATTGTCATTCTCTCTGCCTTTTACAATCCATGCAAAAGATTAAAACTGTAGGTCAATGTAGTACCAATCAATAATTAATACTTCATTACCAGCAGAATTTAATAATAATCCATTTGTAATAGAATTAAAGCAAATAAAACAGTATTGTGTAACACTGAGCACTGTCAAAGCACCCTGAAGTAGTACTAAAATACTATATGACCTTAAGACTCATAGTTGTCTTTACTTCCCAGAAAATTCATGAACAGATCTTCAGGGAAAAAAAAAAAACAAAACAATTACAGTCACTGTGTAAACCATTCAAAATGAGATGCATGCTATTTTTAATAACAGTAAAAAGTAGCAGTGTTTCCTTGTCTCTCTGCTTCTCAGATGTTCAAATTCTCTTTATTCCTTGCTAGCCTGTTCATAACTACTGCACAAGAGCGTATTTGGGCAGGATGCACAAACTCTCATACTCAGTACAGTCGTTGCTGACCCATCCAGGCCAGCAGAATAAATGTTACATAATGTCTACCAGGTGCTTAAGGGGACTTAGAGAAGACCAGACCATGAAAAGTACACTGGCGCTCCAGCATCCTGGGTACACCCACATTTTTGTGGCAACATTTGGAAAGTTTGGATGAAAAGTGCAAATACAGAGAAATCCATCATTTTCAAACATAGCGTTTTAAAACACTGCTCAACTTCATTTAGCTTCAATGATGATTAAGCAAAATTTGCAGTTATAGCATTCTAATGATTTGTGTTGTGGTTTTGTAATCTAAGCTTTGCATCAAAGGGATCTGAGATGAAGTTCTCTATAGTAGTTCATTTTCTGGCTCTATGTATCAAAAGCAGTTTATAAACATTACTGCATTGTGTCATTAATAGCAAACATATATTAAAAAAAAACTAATAGAAAATGAAAGGAACAAAAAAAATCAAATAATTGGAAATGCTCACATTTTTTAAGGGTTTGGACAAAAAGAATGAATCAGTTCATAGAGTAGTGGCTCATAGAAATGGCTGCCTCAATGTCACGTTCTGTAGAATAATTACCTGTATCTCAGCTTCTCTGGTACTTACATACCTGTAGCTTAATACACAGATGGGGTAGTGGAGAGGCTGAAGCACAAATGCACAATGCACACATTTTACTGCCCCTGCTGGAGGCCTCCTAACCTCAGCATTGTTGTAGAATATATGTGCAGTGGAAAGTGCATAATACAATTAGATCTATATTGCATAATTATATATTATATGCAAAACTATATAACCATATCCATTATGTGTGCAATAAATACCATGTACTTAAATACTGATAGTATAGAACATATAATAACAGCAAAGAAAAAAATCATAAACTAATTGAAGCATTTGGAAGCTGGAAACTGTCAAAATAGGAGATTATTCAACACCTTTTCAATTCTCAATTAAAAGAAGGCCTTAATATGACTATTATCATTTATTCATTTAATAAGGCTGCAGGCCACATTCGATCAGTATTATCAAAACTTCCACAACAGTATATATATTTCTTAAATATTTTGTTACAGCTTTTCTTACACTTCAGAGTCCCTATCCTCTGCAATATGAATTTATCTTCAAATCCTGTGCCCCAGGAAAGGCGAAGGGAGGGCTGCCATCGCCATCCACACTAATGACTCAGGGCAGGCCAGGTTGAAAAGGAAGCATCAGTTCTCAGGGCTCTGAGCCTGGTATGAAAAGCTTGGTGAAAGTTTTCTGCAAGGTAAATTTTTAGGCGAAGGCTAAATGTTTTAAGAGAAAAGTGAGATTCTGTTTTATATAAAAAAACCCTGAAAATTTCCAAATCCAAAGGTGCCTAAATACAAGCTTTTCCTACTGAATATTCTCTTGTGTTGGACTCTGATGAACCTTGTGTGTTCCTTCCAACTCTGAAGGTGCAGTGATCATAGAATCACTGAACCATAGAATGGCTCAGACTGGAAAGGACCACAGGGGGGTCATCTGGTCCAACCTCCTTGCTCAAGCAGGGCCATCCTAGAGCACAGGATTGTGTCCAGGCACTTCTTGAATTCTCCAGTGAGGGAGACTCTGCAGCTTCTCTGGGCAAACTGTTCCAGGGCTCAGTCGCCCACACAGTAATTCTTCCTTATGTTCAGGTGGAACTTCTGTGCCTATTGTCTCTTGTCCCAATTGCTTGGCACCACTAAGAGCCTGGTTCGTCCTCCTGACACCCTTCCTTCAGATACTTACACCTTAACGATTCTGTAAATAGAACACTTGGGACAACTGGCACGAAGAGTGGCGGGTTAGCCGGAGATTGGGTGCAGGGCAGCGCCTTGGCTTCGCAGCACACGGCCCAGTGAGGGTGGCCGTGCGGGGCTGTGCCCGCGGTGCTCCCCGCTCCCTCCGGCCCGGCGGGCAAGGGCGGTGCCGCAGCACCCGCGGGGACAGGGCGGCGGGACGGGCCGGGGTCGGTTACTCAGTCAGTTAGTTAGTTACTCAGAAGTGAAGTTATTTCTGCGCTTACAGAGCACGGCGCCCCGTCCCGCCCATCCCGGGTCTCCGTGCCGAGCCCCGTCCCGCGGGGCCGGGCGGCGCGGGCGGCGGGCCGGCAGGGGGCGCTGCAGGCG
>VZTT01069641.1:12017-26494 GCA_013400855.1 Buphagus erythrorhynchus
AGGGTCGGGCCGCGGTTGCCGCTGCCCGGAGTTGCCGCTGCCAGGCCCCCCCCGCAGGTGAGCGGCCTTGGGCTGCCGGCCTCGGCCCGGCCCGGCCCGGCCCCGCCGGCGGCTGCTGCCAGCACCGCGCTCGTTCCCTGCCCCCGGCTTTGCCTTCCCAAACACGCCTCGTTGGGAAACAGCGTTGCGTCGTGCGGATAGACAGGGCACGGTGTCTTCTCTTTGTTTATTTAAGAAAATCCGGGTGTACGGAAAATGAGTTTTAAGTTAAACAAAGAGTTGGAAAATGTCTTCGCTGAGGGCAGGTGCCGTTATTGGGGTGGCTGCTGTGCTCCAGTTTTTTTGTTAATTGCAGTTTTCGTGCAAAGGAAAACTCCCGGAGGCCTTTCACTTACGTTAAGCAGCTTTGCTTCTGTAGTCATATGTTTTCAAGCACTTTCTCGGTGTTTGATGGCAGATGTCAGTCACCCCAAGCTGCCGCAGGTTGGAACAGAAGATTTCAGTGGGACAGTCCAGTGTTAGAGCTCAGGACTGCCTGTCCTGATCTTTGTGGTGTGTATGAGGAGGAGGCTGTGTGGCCTTTGAGGCCATGCTAGCACAGGGAAGATGGGCCTGCTTGAAACCACTGTTATTAATGCCTCCAATAAGTGTTTCTACAACACCGGTTAACTACAGTGCTAAGATAGGCCTAGGGCAGGCTGCCTGCTTAACTTGAGGAATTGACAATTGAAGATATATATATAAATATAGGTATAAACATTTGTTCAGTGCTATGTATTATAGTTCAGTGTGGTCCTGAAGACATGCTGCTTGGATTTTATTAACTTGACCTAATTTGGATGTATAAATTAGCCTGAGTCTACTGGTTTTATTTATTGCTCTGAGACATTCAGTGTGAAGAAATGAGAAATAATTTATAATTTGTCTCCTTGTTTCTTCCTGATACTAAAAAAAAATCTCTATATTAAAAATATATGTTACAAAAATCTTCCTTGAAATTGAAATGTAATTGAAAGTCATTTTAATTAATTCCTATATGTTTTATGCCTGTAAGAGGTTGTTAGATATTTAAGCAGATAATACTTAAAAATACTTTAAAACCTAAAATTGAGGAAGCCAAGAACACAGGTGGAAAAAATAATGTCCCGTAAGAAGTAATGTCCTTTTTGTGGAAAAGCATGTGTTCAGAGCAGAGCTCAGACAATTTTATCCACTTGTTAATGTTTTAGATGACCTCTTTGCTTTACATTTGAGGATTTCTTGAAAGTCTGACACATGCTTTGATTGTACAAGTGGTGGGATAGCCCACAGTAGATAGGAGAAACATAGGCCTCTAAGATTTGTCAGCATTCCACTTCAGCTATTTTGGAAGAGCAATAAGGAGTAAAAACAGAGGCCTTGACCAAAAACTGAAATCTTTGTGTTAGCTAGTCATGTTTTTGCCACTGGCCTTTGAGTTGTCAATATTTTATATTGGCAATAAGATATATATGCACAGTGTGTTTTAGGAAAAATGCTGCAGAGATATAAAAGGCCTTCTAAAATAAGCCTTTCTGGTCACTCAGAGTGTTATTAAGCACTTAACTTACTAATTAGGGAGCTTTCCACTGACAAGTATGATTCCCACTTTACAGAAGGGAAGATTGTACTGTGATTTGACTTTGTTTATAATGGCAGGATAAACCAGTGTGAGAATTAGAACTAGGTAAGGTCCTTTGTTTCCCAGTTCCACTCATCAGAGTGCTCTCTGAGAAGCAAACTGTTGATTCCAGGTCAGTATTGCCTGGCAGTGCCTTGTGCCATCTGAGTCCATCCAAAATACTTCTGCTTTCATCTTTAAGGGAAAAAAAGCTATGTCTGGACACAGTAAAAATCCCAGGATAAGAAAGGAGAGCTGTTAAAATCTTTTTTCCATATCTTTTCCAAATAAGCCTGCATAATCAAATCTAAGTTTGACAGGTCTTAGTTTTGCCAGCATGAACAGAACCTGAGCATTTTCTTTTGTTTTCCCTCATCCTGGTTCAGCTTTCGGCATAGTTGAGAAAACGAAGTGAAATATTCCTTTCTGATTCTATTAACAGATACTAGCTGAATCCAAATCTGACTGGCTGTCATAATTTTAGAGGGCATCATTAAAACTCCACTAGAGCTTAATTTTTCTAATTGTAAGTTCTTTTTTTTTGGTTTTTTTGTGAGAAGCATATTCTTGGAGAACCTTCTTTAAATGCAAAATTAGAATGACCAATCGTGTTGAATCCTGGTGAGACAGAACAAACTGTAATGTGATGGCAATGCTGCAGTACGTAGTAAGAGCCATTACAGGGTCAGCTGGTTCCCTGCTCTACCTGTAGCAGAGCTGCTCTCCCTCATTGAGGCAGTGGCTTTCTGGTAGGTGACCAAGCCATTTCTAGCGGAGTCCCCTAGAGTTTTTTGTCTCAACACACATGTGACACTTAAAGTGAGATACTTCATTTCAGGGGCCCTGTAGGACTTGTAACTTGTTCTCTTTGCAGTGGTGATACAGTCTAAACCAATTCACCCATGCGACATGAAGACACTTGAGTTTTTCTGCAGTTTGTGGAGCAGAAAGCACCTCAGCTTATTGTAGCACAAAGAAAACCTGTAGCTGTATCCATATGGGCAGATCTTGACACTACCATAGAGCCTTACTGGAGCTGCCAGCAAATGCAGGAGTCTATCCTTGCCAAGATGACCTCCAGCATCAGCTTGATATTAGGAAAGAAGCAGCAGAAGAAGCAACAGCTTTTTCCCTGGGCTTAAATTAAAAGAGAATCACTATTTACCTTTGCATCAGTTTCAAATGTTTGTCACTGACAACTAGAAACACATTTGAAGTTTTTCAATTTTTTTACTTGAAGTATGTTTCCAGGTCTGTATTTTAAGTTTCTCTGTTTTTTCCTGGCTATTTCCATTTAGGATATACTTAAGAAGCTAGGGAGTGTTGCACGCTAGTTAGTTACATACAGAAGCTTTTCCTGTGGCTACTTTTCTGCTTTGAGTAGAAACTTGCTACAAGCATTGCACTGATTTTTAGAGCTACTTGTAGCAGAGATTAATCAGACAGTACTTGTTTCAGTCTAAGACATCACATTTCCTACTCCCTCCCTCTGTGAGCTGGCTTTAATATAAGTACTGTCTGAAAACAATGAAGTCGTAAAGGTGAAGATGTTACTCAGATGTGCAGTAAGACCTAGAGAATGCTACTTTTCTACAGTACTGTGTAGAGCATCTGGCAGAGATCAGAGATCTGGCTGAATTTCTGTGTGGCCTGAAATAAAGAGGGTACATAGCAAGGAGAGTTCCAAAGAGACATTTTGAGGTTCAAAGGGAGAGTAGCATGTAGGTCTTGGTGTATTGCCTTGCCTTGTTGTATGTGTTATGTTTTAGTGCTTATGCGTAGAATTGAAGAACAGGGAAAAGTATAACGTGTGAAGTAGTATGTATTTCAAGTAAAGTTTAGTGTTAAAATGGAACTTTAAATCTTTATGAACAAATTTAATGAAGTGAATTTTAAAACAAAATATTTCATAAGTGGAGTTATTTTTCAAAGCATTAAAATTTAAACACTAGAATGTCTACTTAGCCAGGGTGTGGCTATCAGCTGTAGTCTGTATTTTCAGAGAAGATTTGATAAGTGGAGTAATTTTATTTCATCAAAGTTATGCCTTACTGTCCTGTTTACCTTTCCTTTGGAACTGTGGTTGGAAGCAAAGTAGGAAAGAAAGATTGCCCAGGAAATACTGCTCAGAAATTGCATGTGTGACTTTGGTAACAACTAAGAATTGCCACTGTTTGACCTCCTCTTCTAGTACAAGATCTGTTTTCTCTCATGCACTAATAGGGATGGAATTAATGAGTGGGAATGATACATGGTAGGTGGTATTTAATGCACCCTTTCTTCTGTAATTACTGTATAAAACTGTAATGTCATGGAATCCTAAATCTACGTAGATTATGTTGCTGGAATCTTTTTTTGATTTCAGTAAAGCTTTCCATACTGTTTCTCAGAGCATCCTTCTGGAAAAAATGTCCAGCCCACAGCTGGATAAACACATCATGTGATGAGTGAGCAACGGTTCATTATAGGGAATTGGGTGATGTCAGACTGGAGACCTGTCCATCTTAGGCCCTGTGCTCTTCAACATCTTCATAAATGACTTGGACACAGGACTGGAAGGGACACTAAGCAAGTTCCCAGATGATACAAAGCCAGGAAGAGCCGCTCACACCTTTGAAGGCAGGGAAGCTGTGCATAGTGACCTGGACAAATCAGAGGCTTGGGCAATCACCAGCCAGATGAAGTTCAAGGAGGGAATGTGCTGGAATCTGCACCTGGGATGGTTCAACCCTGGATGTAAGGACAGACCGGAGAATGAGATGCTGCAGAGCAGTGCTGCACAAAGGGACCTGGGGGTCCTGGTCAATGGCAAGTTGGACATGAGCCAGCAGTGCCCTGGCAGCCAGGAGGGCCAGCCCTGTCCTGGGGGGCATCAGGGACAGCATGGCCAGCTGGGCAAGGGAGGGGATTGTCCTGCTCTGCTCTGAGCTGGGGCAGCCTCATCTCCAGTGCTGGGGGCAGATCTGGGTGACACAATATAAGAAAGACATTAGAGAGTGTCCAAAGGAGGGCAACAAAGATGGAGAAAGGCTTTGGGGGGAAACCATATGAGGAGTGGCTGATGTCACCTGCTCTGTTCAGCCTGGAGGAGAGAAAACTGAGGGAAGACCCAACTGCAGTCTGCAGCTTCCTTGTGAGGGGAAGAGGAGGGGCAGGCATTGATCTCTCCTCGGTGCTGACCAGTGGCAGGATCTGAGGGAATGGCCTGAAGCTGTGTCAGGGGAGGTTTAGATTGGATGTCAGGGAAAGGTTCTTCACCCAGAGGGTGTTCGGGCAGTGGAACAGGCTCCCCAAGGAAGTGGTCACAGCACCAGCCTGGCAGAGTTCAAGAAGCATATTTGGACAATGTTCTCAAGTACATGGTGTGACTCCTGAGGATGGTCCTGTGCAGGGCCAGGAATTGGACTTGATGGGCCTTGTGGGTCCCTTCTAACTCAACTTATCCTATATTTCTGTGAATTGTTTCTTGAGCTTAAAGAATAGTTGAGTAGGATTTTTCATCCATTAATTTTATTTCATCTTCCAATTAATTAAAGAATAAAGAAGGAAATGTGGAAAAATTTACTCCTATATATACGAAACAAAGTTCTAAACTTCTGTAATGGGATTTCAGGATATTTATTTATTTAATATATATATTTATTTGAAGAATTGTGTTTAAGTATGGAGATGTTGGTTACAAGTGGGCACAGGGTTTTTTTTACAATGAAGTTGAGTTTTATGTGTGCTTCTTAAGATTTAAGTATGTAATCACAATCTAAATCATATAAACAGTTGTGTTTGCAGTCTTCCTCCTCCCCATGTTTTATAGTGTAGTTAATCTTATTCACAAAGATAGAGCATTCAGGTTGTATCTTTAGCTGGTTTTGGTGAAGAGCTGAATTGCACTTCCCAAGAATTGCAGACCAGATTTTTTTATCTGTTCCAAAAAACTTGAGCAGTCTTCTCAGATATTTCATTCAAAAGGAAAAGTTCTGACAAAGTTGTCTTTACTTTTTTTATAATGCCTTTTCTTTTTGTTCAGTAGCTGATATTTTATGTTCATTATCCTTCAAAGAGGGACTTGGAACAGATGTATCTGAAAGTGGAAGCTAACAATTTTCACAGGTCTATGAAAGATTAGAGCAATGCATCAAACATTAGGAAGTAATTGTAAAGCTGCCTCTATATAGGGGAAGCATTTAGTTGATGATTTTCAAAGATGATGCATTCAAATTAATTTTTTTTTCAGTGGGAAAGTATAGGTAAAACTGTTTCTGAATAGGCAAACAACTTATTATTTTATTTTTTATGTTGAAAGATTTATGGACTTTATCAACAGGGGCTGATTCTATGAAAGCTGTGTTCAGTACCTACCACAACACTGTGAGGCCTTCAGGTGCTGTGGCTGTAAATAGTTACTGTGGTCCCTGTTGCATCTTTATAGCTTGAAGATGAGGTCTCTTTGCACTTGAGAACACCAGGGGATATGGTTGCCAAACTGTGCTTATTCTGAATACTAAAGAACAGATTTAATTGTAAATTTCCATGTAGAAATTAATCAAAAGGAGAAGATTGAGGTGTGCTACTTGTGCTTGTTTATCTGAAGAGATGTTAGTTGCAGAACAGTGCACTTTCACAGAATTTCAAACAGACTGTATTGGTTGCTCTATTTGAAGTTAATTGTGTCAAATGTAGTATTTCTAGCCAAGACAATGATCTGTTCAAAAGTAAACAGTGCACTGGAACATAACCCTGCAGATAACTCAACCAGTAGTCTTTCTGCCACAGAACTCTCAATCGGTGTATTCTTTTAATTGCGGGTTTTTCTTTTTCAAATGTGGAGCTTTAAGCAAATAGAATCACAACATATGTGGTAGAACTGCTGTTTTTCTCTTAAAGTTGTTGTATTGTTTGGGTTTTTTAAATAATGGAAGTTAGCCTGGATACTGTAGTGAGATTTTTTTTGAATAATCAGAATTATATGGGAGCACTTCATTTCTTTAGCTTTCCTCTTAATTTGTGTCATAAGTTTGAAAAATCTACCTTGGATTAGATTTTTCTGCATGGTGTAAATAATTTTTATCTGCACCAGTGGTAGTCTTGGCCTTGTGGCCAGTTAACCCACAGGAAGGGAGTCTGCGATACAGCAGCTCCTACATTACTCTGCTTCCTTCCTCCCTCTTGGCTGCTGATGCCAAATGCACAGTGAGAGAAAAAAGGTACACGGTAGCATCCACAATACCATTCCTTACTACTGGCTGCCATTTTGATCAGGGTAATCTCTGCAAGACACATTCACAGCTGCCTCCTGACTTCCGCTGCAGGTATTTTGGTTGGAACAGTGAAGCTGCTCCAAATATCATCCATGTTGCCTGTGTGTAACTCCACTAACAGCTGAAGAACACTTGCTAGAGCTTTGTATTGTAGATAATGCAGTGATTAAATAAAGAAATTGGCAATTTCTTTGAAACAAATAATAGCTCTGTCACTTCTTAAAATAATACTTATTGTGAAAAGTGTTGTTCGGCTGTGGTGGCGTAGCTTAAATGCTAGCATGTGAGGGGCACCTGAGAAAATATTTTTATGTTAACTGTAGAAACTGCAATCCTTAAAGACAATTTAAAATAAGATACTGGTTTATTAATAATACTTTTTTGTTGTTTCTTTTAGAATAAAGGTTCACTTCAGTTTGAAGACAAATGGGATTCCATGCGCCCAATTGTTCTGAAACTTCTTCGTCAGGAGTCTGTCACGAAACAGCAATGGTTTGATCTGTTTTCGTAAGTAATTTTTTTGTATCTTACTTCCTTCTGTATGATGGGAATACAGTTACTGAACTACTCCTGATACGGACAGAAATTACATGACAGATTGTGTGGAAATACAGAATAAAAATACAAGTTTAAGTTTTATTAAGGGATAAGTGTGCCAACATCATTCTAAGTGTACAAAAGTAGAGCTTTGTTGAGATTCAGGTCTTTGAAAATAGAATGGAGAAAGAACAGCAAAGCTTTTGACTTCAACTGATCATAGTAAACAACTTCTGTACCTGCCCACAAACTTTTTGTTAGAATTAGAGAGAAAATATTTACTGCTGTCTCAGTAAATTTATTTAAAGGCTGTTTGCTGAATGTTACGTTATTCTGATTTGAATGGCTTTCTTCTAAAATAACTGAAGTAACAGGGTGGTGCAGTTTAACTGGTATAATTTGAATACTTTTTTACCCTAAGAATGAAATACGAATTTTCAGACAGTGTTGGTATTAATGTGCTTTCTGTAAACCCTGCAATTTTCTTCCTCTCAAAAAGCAAGAAGTTGCTTTTCCAGAAGTTTAGGTGATTTTTTTTTTTTTTGTGGCATACATTGTGTGATTTTTGCAAACATAATATGGAAGTGAGTTACAAAAGAAACATCAGAAGTATATCTAAAATAGTCTTTGTCTCAATGGAGTTATTGCCCCTCAAATACAGTAGTAATTTAAATCTGCAGACTCTTCTTTCACTTTTTAAAATCTGTCACAACAGTAGGTTTTTTTGAAATGCAGTCTTGTTGCACACTGTCTTTATTGCTCTTTTTGATGAGGACAATGTAGTGACTCTTTACACCCAGTTTAATGCACCTGTCACACTTTTCTGCCAGCCAAGAGGAAAGGTAGTCTAACATGTGATGGGTTTTAATATCTTACTATATCTCTGCTGTAGTAGTTGCTAGAGACATGGTATAGTTAAGGTAAAAACTCAGTTCTGAGTCATTGCTTTAATTTTTAATAACTAGTTCAATAATTCTGCATTGGAATTGAAACTTTATATTTACTGTTTTTCCTTGTAATTGAGTTACTGAATTGAACTTAGGTAACTTCGTGGCTAAATTAAAGCTATTGAGGGAAAGGATCCCACTTCCCTAGGTTTATATTTTTGGACAGTGTTCTTTGTTAAGCTTCTTAATAAAAATGCAAAATCTGTAGGTGTCTTCTACATGCCCCTTGAATATAATTACCTGATACTGCTTTTTTTTCACTGCTCTCAGGAAACAATGAAATTCTAAATACAGTAACACCTTTTCTGCCTTTGAATGTTGTGTAAGTCTCACCAGTTAGGTTAGACCTCTATAAGCCTTGGGCCAGCACCTTCAATCTGTGTTAAAGCAACTTGTGAGTTTTGTCTTTTTGGTTAAACTAAAAAAGCTGCTTTTGTATTGAAATAAGTGTATTCATTTAATAGGAACAAAGTAATAGCTTTAGAGTATAGGGGTGCTTTTCTGCAGAGATGTGGCCTTGTTACTAGAAGGTGGAAGAAAAGCCAGAGGATGGTAATGAGTCAAAAAAGGCTTGCTAAGCCATGTTATATATAATGTATGGTTAGGAGTGTAACTTGCTTTATTTAGCCTTCAGTATCAAAATAAAAGGGGTTAAGATACACTTGCTGGGCTGTCAGGTGGGAAAAGTTTCATTTGACTGTTGATTGAAACTCAGAATTTTGCTTTGCAGCGCTGTTTAGTAACTTTTCTCAGTGCATTTGAAAGTGGTAGCATTTGAAAATGCTACCACTGCCATGAAATGTTTTGAGTGATCTTATTAAACTAATTAAATTGTCTTTTAAATTACCTGATCCCTCAGGGTTCAAATTTCTCACGAGGAAGGTCTATTGCCTTTGTAGGATGTTGTAGTGTTTGGATTGTGAAACTGTCAGGGAAGGCTGCATGTTAATGATAACATTTTAGAATAGCATGGGCTGAGTAGTAATGCTGTTACTGGCAAGTGATGTCTGTCTTTGTCAAAGAAAAGATTTAAAATTTGTCCTTAATAAGGATTATTGAATAGGTGCTGAAAACAGAATTGTCTTACTCATCTTCTTGACCACAGCCTTCTCCTAGACAAGTTGCAGTTACTTGCTTCCAGGACTTTTCTTAAAGCTTCAGTCTCTTCTGCAATCATGCTTTCTCCCATGTGTCACTGGGTCTAGTTGTGTGTTGTTTAACAAGGACAGATGAGAAGTGTATTAACTTCTTAGACATGCTGAAATTATGACTGTTTAAGCCTCATACATTACAGCATTAAATTTTGAGTAGCTGTTACTAAAAGGTGGATAAATTGTTTTCTAGAGATGTACATGCAGTTTGCTTGTGGGATGATAAAGGTCCAGCAAAAATCCATCAAGCTCTGAAGGAAGACATCCTTGATTTTATTAAACAGGCACAAGCAGTAAGTTCTTAATGTTTCATAACTTCTATCCGCATTGTTAGAAAAATAGCCAAATAATTCTGACTTTTGTTGAATTTAAGTGCATTGCTTTTTTGTTTGAAATTTTGTGTTCTGGAGATCATAATTGCCCTGCAAACTTCTGTTGACAAAGAGAAGAGCCTTGAGCATTTGCCTGGCTCATTGTTTTCTCACAGTGCTTGAAGCTGGGATGGGCAGTGATTTTTGTGTTATATTAAAAAAAATAACAACACAGCATTATTTTTGTTTATCCAACAGTACTTATGGAATTTTCTTCCACTTGAAAACTTCTAAAGGCAGAATTTTCCATAAGAAATTACTGTCTGTAAAAAAAAAAAAGTGTACAGCTTCAGTGCTATTTTGACATGTTCATGGATGGCTTTAAAATAAGCCATATGTACAGTGTACTACAAATATCTGTGCTATCGACTCAGCAAGCTCAGCTGTCCAGTTTTATGGGCTTCTCTCCAAATTAGTGACACTGTCAATAGACTAAAAGGAAGTTCTTGTGTTTGTAACACATACTACAGAAAACATATTTTGCTATAAGGGATTTAAAAGAGGGAGTTGTTGTGAAATGAAAAAAAAATTCTAAAGCATCCTGTGACAAAGGTTGAGGAACGATTCTGTACACTTTTATTTTATCCTATTAGTCAAGTGATTTGCACTACTAAGGCTTTGCTTCAAGGAAAATAGTTTTTTATAGGGGCCTTTGTATAACCAGGCATATAAATGTTGCTTTTTAAGTTCCACAGCTTACCTGCTTACATGCATAAATGCTATGCTGAGCTGAGGCCTTTTGATGTGGTTTGTGTTGGCTGTTATTTGAGAGACAGGGGTTTTTTTTTGGCATTATAATAGCCAGTGTAAAATGTAGCTAAGTTTTCAGGCTTTCATAAAATATGCATGTTAACTATCTGTCTGGGTCTAATGAAAGGTTAGTAGATGCCATTGAATCAAAACTTGTCACTGTATAGAATATAACACAGTCCTTACAGGTTTATGTTAATTAAAATTTTTTTTATGGTTGTACCAGCACATGCCTTTAGACCAAAGATTTTAATTTTTTACTTGCATATGACTTAAAAGGAGAAAAAAAAACGTTAATTTAGAAACTTTGAACTTACTGAGTACTTGTTTGCTGCTGTCTTTCTTTGCCCTTTTGAAATGACCCATATGACACAGGTTAATTAATAACTACTTCAAGATGACACTTCAATATGTAGACTTTCTCAGTCTGATATATCTGTATATTTGAGTTTTATATGAGGAGTTACTTTCAGCATAAACAAAGCCCATGTTTTGTGCATAAATTAATTTATAAATTCCCTCCTCTGCTTGCCCCACCTGCAGAGAGTGCTGAGTCACCAGGATGATACAGCTCTACTCAAAGCCTACATCGTGGAGTGGCGCAAGTTTTTCACCCAGTGTGACATTTTGCCCAAGCCCTTCTGTCAGCTAGAGATCACCCTGATGGGCAAGCAGGGCAGCAACAAGAAGTCCAACGTGGAGGACAGCATTGTTCGAAAGGTGAGTGAGCTGTACTGCCAGAGAGCTTTGTTGCACAGCTGGCCTCAGTAACAGCACTGAGGGCATTCTGTAGCTCTTAGATGAAATTGCACCAATCCTGTAATGTAATGCAGCAGCATTAGTAGCAATCACCAAAAACAATAAATCACACAATGGAGTATAAAGAGGCACATTGACTGATGAGGATTTTGATAAGAGCCTCCATAACTAGTCTTAAAACTTTGGAGTGCTTAGGTGAGATGTGGAGTTTTTTATAAACTACAGATGCATTACTTGCATTCTGAACTTTCTTCTTGGATAAATGCAATGTAAAGTCATCAGTCTTTTCCTTTATGTAACTCTGATGTTAGTTGAGTTTTTAGTTTTGTCTAAGACTGTGTGCGCCAAATGGTGAATTATATTTGGGTATTTGCCTCAAAAGTACCCCCTGATATTGCAACTCCTGACACATTGTATTGCTGGAAAGGTAACTTGACTGATTACCAAGAACTGCAGAAATAATAGAGAATTATGGAATGAATACTTGAATTGAAGACTGATTCCCTTAGCTGTCCAGTTACATAAAGTAGATTTAGAATGTGAGCTGAATATGACTTCTATAACAAGTTCAGAACAAGATCAAGTTCTGATGTAGCTGAACTGTGGTGTGACCTGAAAATTACATTATAAATTGCTCGATTTCTGTTTCTGATGTCTTGTATTTTTTTTCACAAACTTAGGTTGGCATGTACCTTTCTGACAGGAGTTGTTTTTTTTTTTCTCTTTCTGATATGCAGCTCATGCTAGATACGTGGAATGAATCCATATTTTCAAATATAAAAAATAGACTTCAGGATAGTGCAATGAAGCTAGTTCATGCTGAAAGACTAGGAGAAGCTTTTGACTCCCAGCTCGTTATTGGAGTTCGAGAATCATATGGTATGGCTTCTTGCGCACACTGATCTGTTGCCTCCTCACTTTAGTAAATGAATTTTCTTCATACAGAGTTGGTAGTTGTGGTGGTAGGGTTGGAATTATCTCAGCATTTTGTATAGATTTTTTTTTGTTGTGCTTGTTGATACATGATAACAATTAAATTTTGTTTGTAATTTTTAGCTTCTAAGTGATTTACCTGTGTATCAGTTACTGCAAAATCAATGTTTTCAAAGAGAAGAGTACTTTTTGACCTTTTGGGGTTGCACATATAACTTAGTCTGTACTCCTTTACATACTGTTTCTGATTCTTTAGACATGAAGAAATGCTAAACAGGCTACAGTTAAGACTTTCAGTCTTTTTCTTTGTTGCAGAACAGATCTGTGTATCTGAAACTTCTGTGATATTTCCCCATTGCCTGCTACTTTTGAAAGCTTTCCAGCCTGTCGAACTAAACTTGTGGCTAATATTTGCTAAGACAGCTTTTTATAGAAGTCAAGTTCTAACTTTTTTTAAAGCATATTCCATTTAATGACTATTCATTTCTCTCTAACAGTTGAGAGGAATGCGGAAACTCTTTTCCAAATAGTGCAAAGCACTGCAATAAGCTTGCTGTCTCCATTCTTGTAAAACGGGGAAAAAAGTCTAAAAAAGGAGACATTATGATTCCAGGAACAGTGTCTAAGAGAAGCTTTTTGTTTAGTCAGGTGGAGAGCTTTTCACTTTATTAGGCACTATTCAGAGCTTTTTTATTCCTTCCTTACAATTTTGCAGTTGTGTGTGTATTTATGATTACCAAGTTTGAATGTCTGAAGTGCTGGAGCTAAGTATGGAATTTTTTTCTGGTTTGCCATAGTTGATCTGAATGTTTCTGGGAGAAAAGATTGGACAAATTTGGTTACCTTTGCGATCGGAGTCCATTTATCAAATATTTCAAATTGTTCAATGCATCCTTTTAATACAAGTCTCACTCTCTCATTGACATTTGCTTATTATTAGCCACATAAATTTCCAAGACTTGAGAGTAAGTCTGGACTTTCTCTTTGCAGTTAACCTTTGTTCTAATCCTGAAGATAAACTTCAGATATATCGGGATAACTTTGAAAAAGCATATTTGGATTCAACNTTATTTTATGTTTTTTGGTCATAAATGATTTGTTCCAAGAACATGTATTACTTCCCAATCTGGTAATCCACAATTTCTGGAAGTGTTTTAATAGTACATGTAGATCAAAAGTTAAAACTGAAGGGCAGGTTTTTATTCAGATTGGTTTTTGTTCTTTCATTTTGAATTAGGTATGGTGGATGTTTTCCTATGGTTAACATTGGATGAGAATCGTGTTTGAAAATAAACTGTCAAACTGTTGGGCAAAGAATTTCTCGGTGCTCATTTAGAACACCTGGAAGAATTATTGTTCATTGCAATCAAAAGGAGCAATAGAAATTTCATTAAAGCTGTAATGTATTTCCTCTTAGGCTGAAATATGGCCATTTAATATAAAAGATGGGTTTTCTTTTTTTCCTTCCCCTTCTTCCCTCTTCAGCAGGTTTTACACAGTTCAAATTCNTAAGTCTGGACTTTCTCTTTGCAGTTAACCTTTGTTCTAATCCTGAAGATAAACTTCAGATATATCGGGATAACTTTGAAAAAGCATATTTGGATTCAACAGAGAGATTTTATAGAACACAGGCTCCTTCTTATTTACAACAAAATGGTGTACAGAATTATATGAAATATGTAAGTAAAAAATTCTGTTGTAACTTTGTACTGAACATGTTAGTACTTAAAATGATTGCTGTTCTACTTTTGCACAGGCAGATGCTAAACTAAAAGAAGAAGAGAAAAGAGCACTACGATATTTAGAAACAAGACGTGAATGTAACTCAGTAGAAGCAGTGAGTATAACGTGTAGAAAAATTATGTATTTCATAGTTATATAGTGATAGAGTGTTATATTGCAGTTTTTAGTTTTGTGTTACAGTATTATTTGATAGCAGTAAATTGAAACTGTTTATTTTATGTTTTTTGGTCATAAATGATTTGTTCCAAGAACATGTATTACTTCCCAATCTGGTAATCCACAATTTCTGGAAGTGTTTTAATAGTACATGTAGATCAAAAGTTAAAACTGAAGGGCAGGTTTTTATTCAGATTGGTTTTTGTTCTTTCATTTTGAATTAGGTATGGTGGATG
>VZTT01069642.1:0-11342 GCA_013400855.1 Buphagus erythrorhynchus
ACATAAGGGGGAAAAAATCCTGACCACCTCTAAACATTTGGTAGAACTTTCTATGATGAGATCAAGCTTGTTATCCCAGTTACTGGTTTATTCTTAAAGTTTAAGCACCTAAACTGCTGAAGTACAGCAATTAGCTTAAGTATCACTTTCAGTTTATTCACATTCCTTCTGAGAACGTGAAAGTCATTGGCTTTTCTAGTTTATTCCCAAATTAAGCTGTTTAATTGTGGGAGGCAATACCTTACCCCACACTGAATGCCATTCATTTTTATTTAAAACCAACTTTAAAATTAAAATAAAATAAAATAAAGAAGGGGGTGGGGAGAAGAAATTAAGACCTTGCATTGGCCAGTTTTGTTTGCAGCGCTGCTACCTGCACTGTTTACACACCTTCACCAATCAGACCTCTCATGTGAGAGGAATTCCATTCAGAACTGGACTTTACCTGGGGATTTATTTGCTGAAGTATGTTTTGCTCCCCAGCTGGAGACATAAGCCTCCTGAGCAGCCAAGGCAGCACTTCACAGCAAGGACAGAGGGAAGATGACTTCTAAATCCCCAAGTGCACGTTCACAGTAAGACAGAATCCCTTCTTCAGGTAAGCAGGGGACATTTGAACACAGCCAAGGCTCCACCGACCCTCTCTCCCAACCCTCACCTTGTCTGTAACAGAGGGGACAGGGCAAAGGGGGCTGTTTGTACCTCTGTCACGAGGGAGCTCCCAGGGGAGTCATAGACCCAGCCATCCCGGCAGGGACCGAGGGGCACGGTGCTCCCTGTGCCCACCAGGCTGCCGAGGGGGTCAGTGCAGCTGATGCCTGTCGTGTTCCAGTCCACCTCGTACCTCCTGCAGCGGCTGCTGAAGCTGGCCCCGTGGCCATCCCACTCGGGAACCGTGTGATTCAGCTGCTCCTCCAGGCTCCAGCCACAGCGCTGGCTCAGCTCAGCCACCCCGGGGCTGGAGCAGCGATGCTCAGGGGTGAACCCAAAGAAGACGACCCCCACGTACACCGGGGTGAAGGAAGCAGACAACAAACATAGGATAAAAAAGGTTTGCTTCTGGAACCTGTCAAATTCTCCAACGTGCTCTAAAATGTCATCTAGTGTTGGCATTTTGGCATCAAAACCACCTCAAAAACCTCAACTAGGTCCTCTCTGCTGCACTGATATATTTAGTTGGCAGCAAACCTACTTAAGTAGCTTTAACAAAGATATTTGACCAAAAGTCAAGAGCAACTCTATCAATTATTAAACTACATGTTGCAAGCTCTATTTTTTTGGTTTCATTTGAAATCAGACCTTAATTCACCCAGAGAGAATTTGCCTTTAACCCTTAATCAGTGTACTTATACATTCCTGTTCTCTGGAAAAGCCCCTATGGGCCACAGCCCTTCAGTTTTTGTTGGGGGTTTTGTTTTTTTTTTTAATTGGGCAAGTCAACTCCTTGAACAATAGGCATTTCTAAAGAGCAAACATCAGTGGAAAATTCTACCAACATACAAGCAACATATGGGTTTAGTGCAGAATGGCTAGGCACCACATGTGAGCAAAGCTTCTTAATCAGGATCTCTAAAAAATAGGTGGGTACACTCTGAAAAAGAAGTGTCTATACATTCAGCCATATAGGTTAAAGGAAGAGCTTTCCTGAAAATTCCTGTATCATATGTGCCTCACCCTTCACCCTCCACACTCCTCCATTCCCAAGGAAAACCTCTCCCCACTTGTATCAGGGAACACAGTTTTCACCTGACCACACTTTTGCAGTGATATAAAAGAGAAAGAAAAAAATCACTATAGAATTATGCACTGGGAATAGCTGTGGAAAGCCACAATATACAGTATCTATGGCCAAAACAGCTATTTTTTTACCACAGAAGACCTATAGGACTTTAGGCAGACTTCATTGTAGGCATCTCAAATAAATGCAGTTACATTAGGCTCCAGTGGTACATTGTCCTGCCTATGGATAGATACCAGCTACTCCCCTATCTTTTGCTGACAACAGCACCCTTCCATCAGAAAGAAAAGCATAAGTGAGGGTAACATTTTAAAGACATTTAAAAAGATGAAAATTAGTCTGGGAAGCAATTGGAATAGCTTAGGCAACAAGGAAAAAAAAAAATTAAAGACACAATACACTAAAAAAAAAAAAAACAAACTAGCTTAGAAGGCCATTCTGGCCCAGGCATTGAAACAGAACGTCTCACTGCTCATCAACTACAGACCAAGAGTGAACAGATGTGAAAGCTGCTTTGCAGACCAATACTTCAAGGTCATTCCCCACATCACACAGATGTGCTTTCTCCTCTCCTTCATCCTCTTCTCCATCAGGAACATCTACACCAAGTTACAAGAACTCCTCTCCTGGCCACTCACTGCTGTGTCACCCTCAGCCAAGCACAGCATCACCCCACACCAGACCTTTGCCTCCCCAGCTGCAGCAGTTCCATGTGGAGCTGGGGAGGGGAACAGGGACACACAAGTCCACAGCAGCCACCCGCCAGCACCAACCCCCAAAAACCTACCTCAGCAGAGGAGGTGCACAGTCAGCTGGGGCCAAGGGAACTGAAGTCAAAGCCTGCCTGTGAAGTGGGTGAAGCTAAGGCATTAGGCTGAATCTTAAAAACACACCCCAAAACCCCTCACATAACTTCTTTTCCAACAGTTTTATTTAAACAGTTGGTAATGGTGTGCAAAAGTTCTCCTTGAACTACAAAAGTTCAATCCAGACTGGGCCAGTTATCCCCATTTCCCACCATTCTCTCTGCAGCCAGCCCAGGGGGGCACCGTGGGACTCTGCCAGGCAGGTGGGTTTCTTAGGGACACTTCCCAAGGAGTCATGCTGCTGACTGGCAAAGTTTCTGCTCCTGGCCCAGCCATTTGTACATACCCATCTGGGTCCTGCTATTCTCATAACCCTGCCCTCCATACAGTTCAGGAGAATATTCTTCTGGGAAAAATAGTCTGGCAAAGCTGGTTATGCATCCAGCCCTCTACAAGGTAAGATTCAGCCAGCCTACCTACAAATGCCTAGGTAAAAAGTGGGCAACAGTTCCAAGACCAGGCACTGAAGTCACTCACTGTTGTCAGATGCAAATTATATCATTGATATTGCTCAGATAAGCACTCCCAGACAGAGTAGCTCTGTTCTATCTAAGCCTTGTTAGGCACAGCCCAAACAAAGAGACCATGCGATTGTACACAGCAGAAATAATTTCATGCAGTTGGTTCATGGACCAAACTCCAAAATGCCAGCCTTGATGACCTGGGGAAGGGAACCAGAACCCTCTGATTTGCATTGAGAGAACTGTTGTAATGATAACAGATAGTATTAAAAATACACCATCAAGCCTCTCACTTCTCCAAGATCTCCTAATTATAAATATGAAAACTGCTGATTTAAGTTTGAAAATATGCAGCTTAAGCCAAACTGACTTACAGCTGCACTGGTAACAATACAAGAGGAAGAAAACCCAAGTCTGATTAATGAAAGAATACACCACCAGGGCTTATCTATATATTCTGATCTTTGTCATCAAACATTGGTTCTCATTATGAGTGACACGACTGAGGTATTAACCATCACAGCAGGAAAGGGTCTCACCAGGCTGGTGAGCAGCATACAGAATAGTGTAAGAAAGATTCCAGACTTGAGATGTGGGATTTGGAATACCCACTTCATATCTTTTATTGAAATTGCTGAATATTTTATATTACACTATTTTGATTCAAAATGGAGTTTTTATAAAAAGAAACCATTGTTGAAACTGAATAAGCCAGCCAAAAGGAACAACAAAAAGTTTCAAAAAATTCTGACCAATGCATGTCCTTGTACAATGCTTTGAAACCCTATCATTGTCCATAATTTTATTTCAGAAACACGTGTAGAGGAGCAAGACTTCTAGAGAAAAACTGACTTGCATATATTACCAGCAACAGTCCTTGGGTTTTTCTTGGTGATGACAAACTGGGTAGTGCAGATTGTATTATAGGAACTGTGCCTCTACCTCCTTGAAAACTCTGGTTCTCTGTGCAGCTGGCCTAGTCCCGTCATAATCAAGGAAAAAATAAAATCTTTGGGTGCTTGTCAGCTGCTCAGGCAAATACTGATGAAGTCAGTCATATGACCAGTACCAAAAAGAAAAAAAACATGCGAAGAACAGCAACCATTTCAGGCTAAAGCTATACAGAATTGTACCTTTCAGTCCATACCTTTGAATCAATGATCTGTTTAAATTAGAATGGATGTTCAAATTTACAGGATAAATTAGACGAGTTCCAAAATTTACATCAAATTATCCCAACACACAAAAGTTATACTTTTCCTTGTCTCACAGTGGGTGAGCCCATAGAAGAATACCCTGCCGGCAGGAAGAACATGTCACTATTAAGCAAACCTGAGTAGTGAGGATCAATAAATACAAGGAGTTAAAATGACAGTAGTCAGATAACTTGAGTCTCAGAAGCCAGGGACTTCATTGAGCCTTAATCCTTTCCTTTCAAAGGTTTCTCTTTTTTAAGCAAGCATTCAACATCTATGCTGAGACTTTAAAAAAAAAAAAAAAAACATCCTGGCTAAAGAGAGTCAACTAACTCAGCCAACTGGACATCAGAAATCCAGTCATTACTGAACAGATCATTGTAAACAACCAAGAAATCTTTCTCTTCCCTTTTCAATGGTTTCTTGTTAAAGGCAAAATTCAGAAAAATCTTTCAGGCTGAAGTCCTCATATTTGGTTGGAAATGCTGTCCCATTATATATAATCTCTCTATATATATTTGATTAGGCACAAGAGGGGTTATTAAATATTCAACAAGTCCTCATCACTATCATCATGAAATGATGCTGTATTTGTAGAGTTCTGTGCCTGCTGCTGGCCTGGCTTGGCTATTGCTTTCCTTTCCTTTCCTCCATTCAGTAAATAAGATTTGCTATCACTGCCAAAACTGTGTGGCTTCTTTTGTGGGTGCTTGCTCTTGTCTAGTCCTCTTCCTGTTTGAATCTTTACATCTGGAATAGTTAACACTTCATCCTCACTGTCCAGGTCATCCACATGGAGAGAGGTAAGGGCTCCAGATGTAACAGACTTGGTAGCAATGTGACCATTCTCCTGCCCTCCTTTTGTTGTTCTTGGATTTGGTGCTGCAACTTCCTCCATAAGCCACTCTGTCTCATTCTCATTAGCTTCTTCTTCACTGTTTATCTGCAAGAAAAGAAAAGAGGAGACTGCATCTACCACTCTAGACTGACACACACTGATCTCCCCACAGTCACAGACCCCACGGCATGCACAACACCTTGATTTAAGGTAGCTTAAAGAGAGAGAGAGAGCTTTTCACTGTGCTGAAACAGACTTTGTTCTCTTCTTGTACATTTATGTTATTTGGTGATTTATGGACTTCTCTTCCTTTCCTCAACTCTATTTTCCTTTCCCATTTCACAATATAAATATATATATATATATATCAGCTATGTGGCCTTCCTGATGCCACACCATATGGTTCACACACACTAAAGGAACTAGGAATTAAGGGAGTTATTTATTTATTAACAAAAGCTTCATATCAAGAAAACTTGACAAGAAACAAATTTGATTTTGTCACTGTATTACCTTTGTGTATTTGTAGGAAACACCAGATGATCTTCTGCAGCAGTTTGTTATCTTGTTTATTACAATTTCCCTAAACAAAGGAAAGAATACTACATTATCCATTTATTAGCACTCACTTTTCTTCACTGGATTTTTACCATCAACATAAAAGTATGACAACAAATGAGCTGCAAACTATCACATTGGCCCTGAACTACTCTATTAAAATCCAGTCTGGGATGATGTACATCTTCCCTCTTGCTACAGCTTCAGGCTGACTTCTCTGAAACCCCTCTGGCCTTCATATGTAAGGGAAAAATATCCTAAAATTGTCTGGAAAGCAGAGGAACAGCAGAACTTGCACTTTTTCCATACTGTTTTATGCTCCTTAATTAGCAGTTGCCCACAGGAGAGGCTAGACCAACTCAGTTGTACACCCCAGCCCTCTTTACCGGGGCCTTCAGACACTAATGGAGAATTTGAAGGAACCAGCAGTTTGACAGTTGATGCTGCTAGCTGAAAAACAGAACCCAAATCTCTAAAATTTTACTATTTCCCTTTCATTTCTGGCAGAAAACCAAATCCCAACAGAGGAACTTCTAGAGACTCTTAAAAATGTCTTACCTCCTCTCTTTTTTGTAGAACAGCAAGATTATGAGACACGCAGTGAGAACAACCAGGAGGACACTAAGCACAGCACCAACAGCCTGGCTTCTCCTTGAAAGACCTTTATGTGTTTGGGTCTCCTCATCTGTCTGGTGCTGATTGTTTCCTGGATCACTGGTGGATCTAGCAATGTAAATTGAAAAGATCTATTGATAAGTTTTGTTAAACTGGGTAAGAAACAGCAGACTAAAAGAAGACATGCCACACTATCCTGTCAGTTAGGGGATTGCATCTAAGCAAAAAACAACTTGAAAAACACACATATATGTACTGTGCCTACATCCCAGTATGCTATCAAATAGTGCATGAAACTACAGTCAAGACTGCAGAGCACAATTAAGCACTCCAGAGCTTATACAGCAGCCGTTATCCATACAAAGCTGCTGTTTTAGAACCAAATCTGCACTTCAGCAAGCTACAACAGCTACAGAAATTATCTACCTTTCATCTGACTATGGCACTACACACACCAAACTCCCTCAATAGGTTTCAATCAGAATCAAGAGCTTGCCTGTGCTTTCAAGCTAGCAGCCAGAAAGCAAACATTGCCAGAAGCAGTCACTCCACTTTTCACAGTGAGGCTGCCTACCTGCCAAGAACATTGTTTTAGCACCTAGATACAGACACTCTGCTTTTCTCCCCTCACTAATCAGTAGATTAGCTGATCATATTTAATTGCAGAAATACTTCATTTTTGCTTCAAGACCTGTAATGATTTCCCATACCAGGCTAAAAAAGTGTGCAGAGAAGGCCAGCCTTTGTCACAGCTTCAAAGTTTTCCAGAGTGTAAGGCAAGGAGGACCAAACACCTCACCCACAAACTGTTTGCTACTCTCAGTAACAAGAAACAGCATGCTCTGTTAGCTACAGGAGGTTTTACTTAGTGAAAACAATTATATTAATTCCACTGTGCCTCTCCAGCTTTAGTTTCAGATCAGTTTGGCAAGCTTAAATTTAGTAGTCATGTGCCAAACACTGCATACATTGATCATCAATTTATCTATAAGCCTACTGCTTTTTTAGCTTTTCCCAATCACTGTGACAAATACTAAAAAGCCTTTTGCTGAGAAGTGCTGACAAAAGCTGCTTTCAGAAAACAGTTAACTACTCACATTAATGGACACACAGCAGATGTGTACCAGGTAAATAAATACTGGCAATCTGCTGTCTCATGAAGGAATTCAGGGATGCCTTCCTTCACTTCTGGATTGCAGTGGAAGAAAATGGTCGAAGACACAAACTTTGATTTATCTTTACCACATCTGGAGTCAGATGAAAATATGACATCCAAATCATCATCTATAATGAGAAGAAAAAATTGTAGTTTACTACTTCCTTGAGAACAGTCTGTAAATACTAGACACTGGAAAGAAAAGCAGCTAGCTAAAGGAAATCATTGCTTATGCAGCACAAGCACAGATGAAAACAGGAAATGAGTCTTTTGTCTTGCACTGTTTTTACCAAAGTCTTTCAGTCTTCACATGTCAAGTCCTAACCCCTATTAAAGCCATATTTGCAACTGAGCTTATAAAGAGAAAAAAAAAAAAAAGACATCTAAATTATGCTAGACAGACTTTGGATAGCTTTACATAAATTGATTAGCATAGAAGTTGTGAACCAAGAACCATATTCTGATGAAGCAATTCATAGAGTATCAAGCAATTCTGTCTGGTGAGCACATACTTACCATCAACATAATATTTGGCACTTCTGGCAGAACCAACTCTCCGAACGCGCCGCTCATTAGTTTTCACCTGGCAGATGTTTGCTCCAAAGCATTCTGAGAAACTTGAGTTTATTATACCAGAAAGTTGAATTTGATATACATATTTATCACCGTTTGCCCGTACGTCACCAGAAGCTGTGTACAACCTGAGGAAACAGAGGACACGTCTGTTCTTAAGTCTAAACTCCCAGGCTGGGGTTATTCCCAAGACATAAGACTGGCAGCAATGGTAGATGCTATCACTGGTTGATTCCAGAGCAAGCTGAGAGACCAATTCAGCAACCAGAAAAGATGCAGGACTGTGGCTTCCTCCCTGATATAGAAATAAGGATTATATTTAGCATAAATATAATCCTTAGCAAACACAGAAAGCAAATTTTTCCAGTTATACTGCCCTCAAGGTGTGAGTGAACATGTAAATACCTCCAAAGGTTTAAGATAGTATGAAGACAAAAGCATGATTCAGTGGCTCATACACACTACTGACTGTGAGAACCATATGGTACGCTCTGTAGCTATGATAAATGGCACGGTTTAGCAATCTTCTCCAAAAAGGTAACTAATTCTAGCATTCTGTTGCTATGGGGTTTGTTTGGGGTTTTTTTACTCACTTGGAATAAACATCCCCTAAAGAAAAGTTTTTCCCAGTAGCAGGATTAATGACTGTTCCATTCACCACCTCTACCTCCTGCTGCTTCACAGCACAAGCTGCGCGTGTGTCCCATGTGATGTAGTAAGCACAGTTTTCTTCATCAAACCTACCAAGTAAAAGATAGAGCTGATGATTCCAGGAAAGAGTAACAAGTTTTTAGCATCTTGATAAAAGGAAAAGACAACTGCTAACCCACATGTGACAATGTCCTGCCTATCACACCTAGAGTAAGCTAAAATAGTCAAGCAGCACTCAAAAAAAAACCTACTTGAAGAATTACATTGGATTTTTATGCAGTTTTATGATTTTAGAAGACCTGGTTGCACCTGAACTTCCTACTGAAAATTCCAGAATTCCCAAAGTGTATCAAAGGGTTTTATTGACATATTTTAGCTAGCAAACACATCAGGCTGCTTCTTTGTAGCATGTTAAACTTCCCTTTTATTTAAGCAGGACAAGAGGTATAAGCTAGTGTCCTGGTTCTGGCCACAACAGGATAATATTTTTGCAGTAGCCAGGAAGGGCCATGGCCAGGATCCAGAGGCTCTATACCAGCTCACATCATTGTTAGGGACAGGGGGAAGGACATCATTTCTAGGGAGAAGGGGTCCCTCCTGGGCCAACACAGCATGGCAGAGGGACCCTGGTCATGTATCATTGTCTTGTTCAAATCATTCAGCTCCTTCTTGTACCCTCTGTCATTGGTACTGTTGTTGTTACTGTTTCTTTTCTTATCTCATTTCTGTTTCCAGTAAATTGTTGTTATCTCAACCCACGATCTTTGCCTTTTATGCCTTCACTTCTACTCTCCTCCACTTCTCTCCAGCCCTCAGAAGGGGAAAGGAGGGAACAAGCAGCTTGTAGTTTCAGTGGGAGCACCGAATTAGAGAACACCATTCCTAAACCATGACAGCTAGGCAGACTTTGCTGCCTAGCTCTTTGACTCATACAGAGCATTTTGTTCAGTTTTCCAATTCTACAAGCAATACAGAGTTAACAATATCAAGACTAAGCAAAAAGTCCTACAGCTTTCTTAGTATTTGTGATCATGGATATATACCTTATTTTATAGAGCTTCTGGTTAAATACACTGTATTGAGGCAGAAGTAAACCACACTTTATTAGCTCAGTCACTTACCTACAGAAAATGTTCTTTAATAAACAGATTTTGGATAGAGTTAAGAGTGGTTGTACAATGACATTGGCCACTGACACTGAAAACAGCAGCATCCAAGCAATTGTCAGATCTAATTCAGAAGCAGAATGCTTAAATTTTTTCCCAGAAATTTGAAGATAAATACAAAATATGATGTTTACGGCAATGAACAATTGCACAAACTCCAGAAGACCCTATGCCTTGCACGTACAGACCACGTATTATTTTAGGGACTGTCCAACAGAGCAGACAGTCCCTGCCCTGAGATTTAAGAATTTACTAGAGAGGTACAAAAGAATCAGCCATGAAGATCAGTAGTATGTAAATTTATTACTCACCTCCGCAGCATGGGCATGCCACCTGTTTTTGCACACTTCAGTTCTATAATTGTTGTTACTTTCTTATTTTTCCTACATTCTTGCCCACTGGAATAACTAATATACACTGTATCACCTAGAAGAAAAAAATGGTGATGAAAGGTTTTTGTAAGCAGCTGTCAGAAATGTCTTTTGCTCATTCCCTAGACTTTCTTACTTCCAGCATTCTATTCTCCTGCATCAACCATATATCAATTATAGTACTTCAGCAATTTGAGGCATTTGCACTTGTGATCATTTAAAAAAAAAAAAAAAACAAACAAAAAATCACTCCTCAAACACCTTTGTCTTTACATTGTACCCTGTGTTCAGGTGACCAGTATGGCCATAACAAATATTTACATATAAGATATCATTTTTTTAAACATAAGAGTAAATGAAGATACTCAATTATAATGAACTCAGGCAATAAACACAGGCAATACATGTCAGTACTTCTGTAAATGGATGGAAAATTTCCCTGAGCACCAATTTGAAAAATATACCTTAAACCAGAAGTTGGGATTATTGGTTTTCATTCATTTTCCTAAGAGTGAAGCCAAATAATCGTCCTTCACATGCTGCTTTAATTGAAGAAGTTAGTAGATGCAGAGTAAGTCTTTTCAAACTGCATGAACAAAAATTACTACCCCTCTCACAACTACAGAATCACAGATTGGCTGAGGTTGGAAGGGACCCCTGGAGGTCATCTGGTCCAAACCTCCTGCTCAAGTGGGGTCACTTGGAGGCAGTTGTCCAGGACTATGTCCAGACAGCCTTTGAATACCTCCAAGGTAGGAACTCCACAACCTCCTTAGAGAACCTGTGCCAGTGTTCGGGTATTCTCGCTCTAATAAAAGCGTTTCTTGATATTCAGATAGACAATTAATTTCTTACAGCTTTAATGACAACACTGTTCATTTGCTTCAATGTTTTCTCATGGCTTAAACATCACATTTTGTTTCCATTTTTAAACAGAAGATTCACTGATAAAAATATTTCAAAATAAAGGCATCAGAATAACTTAAGAACTGCTACAGCCAGGCTGTAAGATTTAAACCTTTAATCTCTAGCTCTCTACAGAAACAAAAAGTAACTCTACCTGTCACATTCAGCTTCTGTGTATGAACAAGTCCAAGAACTTGAACATCTCCATTGTAGCTTTTCCTGCAAATACTGGCTCTTTCAGGGCAGC
>VZTT01069643.1:0-62113 GCA_013400855.1 Buphagus erythrorhynchus
ATTTCTTAAAATTATGCAAGTGTTACAGCTGCATACACAGGGGACTTTCTTTTTTCGTGAAGCTTTACACCAAAATAAAGGCCTCAGTTGTTCTAGTTGGTGATTAGGCTCAATATTATGCCTCTGGGAATGGGAAGCACGGGGACTCAGAGGAACAGAAAACTTAATGAATTCTTTATTTGAAGAAGAAAAAAAATTTCAAAGTGTTTTCTAGAGCTCACAGGAGAGATTTGGAGGCTCTTCCCTCTTCAGGAAAATGCAGCTCTTCCAGGTGAAAAAATTAACCCTTGTCTGCTCTCAGCTGCCCCTCACCAAAGGTTTCCTTGCCCTCAGAGCCCAAGCTGAGCAGCAGTGCACAAATTCTCCCCCTGGCTAAAATTAGGTCACCGACCCTTTTACTTGATCTTTTTACTAATATGGCTCATACTGGTATGTCTCCCTGCAGGAATTGGGACTCAGAGTGAGATGACTCAGAAACCAATCTTTAGTTGCACAACAAGCTTGAGGAATACAACCAGTGAATTTGTATATACTCATTTTGGAGGGGGCCTGCAAGTGGTCCATGAACCAGGCTTAGGAGGCTCCTAATTTGAACAGGTTCCTGCATCCAGGTCTGACCCAAGAACATCAGACCTCAAAACAGAAAGCACTGCACCATGGGACAAAGGGACAGCAACCCTGCCCAGGAGGAGCAAATGGGAAATATCCTTCTCTGGAAACACCTTTGGGTATTGGGGGCTTTCCTGATGTTGGTGTGGGGTTTTTTGGTGTTTTTTTCCAAATTTGAATATTTTATGTAATGGAATAAATAAAAACAAATCCCAATCTCAGGATTGCTTGCAGAGCAACTGGGCAGCTGGCAGAGCATCAGTGAGGCAGGGCAGCAAATCCCCACTGTCACCCTGAGGCAGAGCCTCCTGGTGCTGCTGGGTCTGTGGCACTTGGCCAGGGGACAGCACCAGAGAGGCCACAAACCATGACAGTGGGACACCACTGGAGCCACAGGCCAGCACTGGAGCTGTGGGCCAGGCTCAGCTCCCAACAGTCCAACTAAGAAATGCTCTGCATCCCAGAACTCTGCCACTGCTGCTGCTGGGACACAGCACTGCAGCACTGAGGTGTCTTGTTTGACAGGGCCACCCATGGGCACCTGCTGAAGGCACCCCTCTGCCAGCCCTGTCTACACCAGCAGGTAAAGACACAATGGTAAAAGCTGCCCACTGTCTTATTTCATCCCAAATCAGATGACCCTAAATCAATGAGCTGTGCCTGATGCTTCTGAGTGCACTCAAGCCTGCACATAAAAGAGGACTGGGAAAATAATCATGTTGCAAAATGCTGAGAATAGTAGAAGTGGTCACCCAGTGTATCCAGGCTGCTAAGAAAGCTCTTTTGATTAAATCAAACACAGAGCACAAGAAGAATGCTCACATCATACATGATGGTGTCTCCTGGGCTGCCTTATAGTGAGATGAAAAAGAAAAAATTACCCATGCAAAGCCCACATCATCCATAATCTGCAATGCATTTGGACAGAGAGAGGCCAGCCTTAACTCAAACCATGTGTGTTTGGCTTTAAAACCACTCAGCCAGCCTGTGTGCCATCCTGCCTGCCCTGCATTCCTCGCTTCTCTCTCATATTCAGCATTTCTTTCCATGTTCACAGTTGAATCACTCTTGCATCAGGAGCATCACCATGGGCAGTGTTCCTTCTCCAGGGCAGGCAAGTGGCAAGACCCCCAATCCTGCTCTGCTCAAACTGTCAGCAGTGTAGGATCTCTTCTAGGATACTGTGTCAGACTCCTGCAGGGCCCTGTGCAATTTTTTTTTTTAATCCCAAATTAAAACTTAAGCTTCAAAGGCATAGATCTGGGGGGGGGGGGGCTTCTTCATGCAGCAACTCTCCTTNATGCAGACACTGTACTTCCTGGAACAGATCCTTTAATTTTGTGGTGAGCCAGAGTTGAAGACATTTGTATTCAAATCCTTATTTAGGCTCTAATGCTCTTTAGTATTGGATATAGGGATTTTAGACTGGAAATGGCACTTTTGACTTTACTATCACCCCAAACAGACAATCACATTTTAAGCTGCTATTTCTTTTCCAGCCTTCTTATGCTGTTCCCCACACTCTCCCAGAAACTGTAATTATTCTGCCACATCTACTCGACTAATAAAATGTATTCTGTTCTATGTTCTTCCCCCTATTTTCTTCACAAGTCTTACACCATCAAATAAAATCAAGGTTTTCATTTGTAAAGTGGTTATCAACAGCTCAGCTTTTACTTACAGTTCTTTGAACAGGCTACAGGGATGGTAGATGGGTAGAAAGATAATGTAATAGCATATATTGTGGTGTAACCTCCAAGCATCATTTTGTATGGGGTGTCCTACAATACCTTCTCCTTTTAGGAGGGGTTTAGCCCTACAGATGATAACAGTACTGGTTCTAATAATTTTGCTGTATGTTAAAAAAAGACATGATCTAGTTGATGTTCATGTCACTCATGCCAGCTCACCTCAGTGTTTGCAATCCTGCCCGAACACGACAGGATTTGTAATCTCCCCGGGTCCTTGCAGAACAGCCCTCACTCAGGGATCTCTCAGGGCTTTACAGGCTCATGTTGTGCTTTGTATGCTGGCTAAAATCCACAGGGATGGACATCACTGGGCTAGTGCTGAGGCCGGGGCAGGTGCAAGACCACGTCCCTCTAAAAACACAGTGACTGAAACTCCCTCTGGAGGATTGAACACATTTAAAATCTCACCTATGCAAAAAAAAATGTTGAAAATACACAAAAGATTTGTTTGAATCTCAGTTCATTCCTAGATTTTCTGATTCTTTTCCATTGGTGGCTTTAGGAGCATCAGCTTTTGTAGCTGTCCAGCAAAGGATTCATTCTCAAGTGTCCCTTGTATGCAGCTGTGCCTGTGGTGTCCATTGAGTGCCATGCACCTCCTCCACTCTCAAAGGTGCAGGACTTTTCCTCAAATGTTCATACCTAAGCTGGGATGCATGGCAAGAGCCTCCCACTCACTAACACTTAATTCCCAGGCCTGGGGCCTTTGAGAGTTTTGTTTTATAGGCTGGTATTGCTCCTGCTCTTAAAAAAAACCCAAACAAATCCCACATTAAGGATGAGCTTGACATTTTATGTACATTCCCTTTGCAGAAAGCAAAGACTCCAAAAAAATTGGAGAAGGGGTGGAAATCAAATGTCGTTCCCAAAAGGCAACAAGACAACATCCATTTATATAGTCTCACGTTCCCTCATCTAAAATCAATAACACCCCCAAATAAATAAAAGAAGCATACCCATTCAGTAGATCTGGGGAATACTGCAAAAAAAAGTAGTTAGGAATATTATTTCATATCCTCAGCATATGGATGTGCATTGCTCTGGGAGAAGCTTTCCATGAGCACTCCAGCTAACAAGCTTGCTGCAGAGCAATCTTTGAGCAGCAAATTTTAAAAGAAGGCCAGTAAAATATTCCCCAGAAGACAACTTGAAAAAACTAATCATAAAAAACTTCACACTGGACAGCTAATTTAGGAGCTCTGATCATCCTTTCAGTAGCTGGAAATACAACACTTGATGTGCTTGTCCAGTCAGAGCAGATGTGTGTGACTCAGAGCCGCCCGCTCGGGAAGTTGTCACTCACCCTGCACTCAAAGGCAGAGCTGGCTCACAGAAAAGTCACAGGTGAGAATGAGTGTGAGTGTGTGTGTTAGTTTGTGTCAGGGGCTTCCCTCCAGCACATTATTTACTGTGAATTACTTAGGCAGCCCTAGATTTTATTTGATAATTTTTCCCTTGATGTGCTCCATAAAAAGGCAATGTTAGCATTAACCAAAGCTAATCCACGGCGCAGTTGGGAAGGGGATTATTTTGCCAATGATTGGTTTCTTTAAACATGGACTTGTGATCAAAGCAATATGGTTCTGATTTTTTCCTCTATTTTTTAGCTTTGTAGTATGGTTCTTCTTAATAGTAAGTTACTGCTATGAGCACGCTGTGAATTTCCAATATAGCAAAGCTTTAATAATTTGCAGCCATAATTGTTCCTGCTTCAGTCTCCAATTCAATTTGGTGTGGAATTCCCATCTCCCAATGCAAAGCTTAACTCAATGGTATCTGTGTGAGACAGACTATGAAACTGGTCTGGTATAATGGACTTCATTGGGGTAGGCAAATTATTTTCATCTGTAATCTATTTTAAGTGGGAAAAAGGGCTTTTGAATAAATATTTTTCCTTCAGAAGTTATTAATTTCTGTGGGGAAAAGAGGCATCGTTATTGTTGCTTTATTTTTCCTTTGTTTTCATAAAGGGTTTGAAAATTATTTTCTGGTTGAATTATTTCTTTGGTTGAAATAACAAATATTTAAGCCAGGGGTGGAAACAACATCTTTTTATTTTACTGAAGAGTCAAACTGTGCAAGGAGCTTTCACTTCTTTGCCTGCCCATCTGTAACCTCTACTGATGCTAAAATCCAAGCTCATGGACTGACATAACAAGCATCACCCATCTCCAGACTTCGATGGCCATTTCTCTGCCTGTCTGTAGATTTAGTAGCCTCAAACCATCTTTTAGTCCAGCCTGAAAGTAGCGAGCTGTGAGATTTTAGCACAGATATCTGTGTTTTTAAGAGGGAGCCTGTGTTGGCACAAGACCATTAACCCTAACCTGAACATACACAGACTAATAACAGGTTAGTGGAAAGTCTTATTCAAGCCCTGCACATGGCAGCAAATTACTCCCTTGATGAATAAAAGCCATTACTTAGTATTTAGCATCATAGCAAGAAGCCTCTTCGGCCTGTTCCTAACAGAGATGTTACAGTTAATTTAGTGTAAAATTATCACCTGCTGTACAATAAAACAACAAACTGCAGTCAAATAATGTCTTAATAAATGAAAATGTGTAATAAACTGTGTCAGCACCACAGAGACTTGGCAAGGCTTAATACCCTAAAGGTACCAATCCAAACAAATTCACCATACAATATATGGCCTATGTCATTTCTGGTTCTTATCAGAGATGATTCATCTGGGAATCCTTGGCACTAAGTTTTACCTCTAAAGGCCAGGCAGTTATTACAATGATATAATTTCTGCCACATTAATTAAATATAATGCCTGTTAGCCCCTTTATAGGGGTCTATAAATTTGTTGTAAACATATGCCGTAGATGGGCACATGTGATCTACAAATGTGATAAACGTTCAGTCAGCTTCCTCTGCTTGCAGAGCTGGGACAGGTCAGATGATCACAGTGCCAGAAAGACCACAGATGCCCAAAGGTAAACCTAATCTTGCTTCTGTCACACATTATGATAAATATATATATATATATACACACATATTCATGTACGGAGACCTGTGTCTCTGCCAGAGAGGGAGGCAGCACGAGCAGAGGGAGCATGAGTTGGTGGCAGCAGGCAGGACATGCCACTGCCCTCACTGCCTGCAAGCTGCCAGATCGAGTGCTGGTGAATAGGGATAATAAAGGCCCTCCAAGTCACTGTAGTTCAGCATAGTCCTTCTGCTGGCCTCTTCTGACTGCAGGAGAGCCATGGTTATGTTAAATTGCCTAAAGTTTATATTTCCTGGAGATATAAATGTTCACTTTTCCCAGTATGAAAAAGAAATAACTGGGGAAGCCAAAGAGGAAAGCAAAGCCAAGGGAACAAAGGCTGGGTAGCACTTATTGTAGTCAGACTTTGAGCAGCATCAACAGAGTTTCTGAGGCATCACATGAGAAAGCTGCGGAAGATCATCCCCATTCCTATGCTCCCCTGGGAAGAGGAAGGCAGGGTGCTCAGTGGGCACTGCTTGCCTTGAAGTCCAAGTCCATCCATTTGAAAACTGCAAAGAGACCTTGGAGGATTGGCCTTTCTCTGCCCCACTCCACACTGGCTGCTTCAGTGAGCACTAAGAGCCTGGTCCTCCCAGCCACACCAGGTTTTTGCAGCTGTGTGGAGCAGGTTGTTCCTCCTGGAGCTGGCACAGGTCTCCAAAGCCACTGACTCCCAGTTTCTGCTCTTGGAAGGAGCCCCAGGGTGGTCTGCAGCACAGGCCATTCACATTTTCATTTCTTTTGTTTCACATAGCTCACAAGGCAAGAGCAAGGGACAGCTGGTGACAGCTGAAACCAATGGAGGGTCAGGGCAGGACACAGCAGGAAGCAGCTACCTAGGAGAAATTTTAAATAAGCATCACCATCAGGAGCCGTTTTATCTTCCCAGAAATATTAGTCAAATTGTGAAAAACTGTGAAATTACTTTTGTTTGTGTTCTGTGTCTCCTATATAGGCATTTCTGATCACATTCCCACTAACACAAGAAACCCCATGTCTTACAGTAGAGTCCAACTAGAATAATGGCTTCACTTGAGAGAACATGGGAGCTGCCTGGCACCCTATGCCAGTCCTCTGAAGGGCTGCTCCTGGTGCAGGTTAGCAGCACTGGATAATCCTTTATGTTAAGCATCCATCTGCTACCGCTTTTGTAATGCAATCTTCACTGGTACGAATAACCCTGGTCCATCAATACTTCCAACCACAGTCTGGTACCATGGGCAGCAGGAATGACCTCTCAAGTCTACTGGCTCACATCTATCTTCCAAGCTGTTGCTGGTGCCTTTACACAGGTAATTGTGTCCCAAAACTCCTTAGGTCCCCACTCCTCCAAGGTGACTTCTGCAGAAGAGCAGTGGAACAATTTCTCTCAGGCTTTCAGGATGAGGAAAGAAGCTGTGCTGATGCATAAATTTGGCTGGGAATCTCGAGGCAAAACAACATCATTCCAGCCCCTACCCCCAGAAGAGGCCAGCATGTCTTTTTCCATCCCAGTTCCTGGCTAGAAGGTTGACATGACACTAGTGGAGACCCATAAGAGGTTTGGATGCTGCTGCAGGGCTGGGTGCAACCTCTATGTGGGTGTGAGTGGGGAAGAAGGTTCAGGGGCCCATGGGGTAAACCCACCACCTGTTCTATGGCTCTGGCAGGGCACATATCACACTGGGCAGCACAGAAGGTAGGACAAGTCTCCCTCATCACTGGCACACCCCTCCCATTGTTAAACTAAAGGGGCCTCCAGCCAGAGGCTGTTTTACAAAGACAGGACCACCCAACCCACGGCAGACATTGGGCTTCTGACTTCCATGAGTCAGAAACTTCCAAAAATGGGCAGCCCAGGCACATTTCTGCTGTGGAGGCAGCTGGTATCTAAGTTGGCCTCAAGGGCAAAGTGAAATATGCTCTGTGCTTCAAACCAATGCTAAGGTTTTCCTCACTTTTAAGAAGGCTTTTGACCAAAAGGTGAAAGATTCACTGTGTTGAGCAGTGTAACATCTGCACCTCCTGGCACAACCTCTGTCCTGTCATACTGCACGCGTGCTTGCAAAGGTAACAATAAAAATAAAAATAAGCAGTACAGTGGAAATATTTTTTTCCCTTATAAGGCCAGGAACAGTCTAGATATCCATTTTTATTGATACAATGCTTGAGAAAGTTCCTGCCTGACCACCAGGCAGGCAGGCTGCCAGGCACCATCTCTAAGATCCACAGCACAGAATTGGCCCAAGTCACCTCCAGCAAGTTTCACATGGATGATGCTGTCTGAAGGAGTGGAGAAAGGGAACTGGACAGTCAAAGGCTGTCCATAATCCCTCAGTCTTTAGGTATACAACAGATGGGGAAACACTCAGCACCAAAATGGGACCAAGAAGAAGACTTGGAAGAGTGTGGTTTTACCTTCACAAATTCTTTTCATTCTAAAGATGGAGGGGAAGAGTGAAGCAAGTGCGGTTTTATTACAAAGATTCATGACCAGAATACTAAAGAGATCTTTGGAGACCTGTGAGGGGCCCTGACATCCATGGGTGGCTGTACTCTTCACCTGGCTGTGCAGATTTGCATAGGGGAAATGGCTCTAGCTGCTTCTCCTCTGGCAGAGGAAAACCAACAAGTCTGTTGTCTGATGCAAAGAAGTCACCAATAATGGGATGCTGTAGGAAACCTTGTCACTACCAAGAGGGGCTGAGCCTGGCTCAGTCTCCAGCCAAGGGCAGCTGATATGACACCCAGATCTGGCCACCAAGACACCTTGCTAACCAAAAGGACATCACAGCAGTGAGACTTTTGGTCTGACTCACTTTGTGGTCCACAGGTGATGCCTGACAGGAGTTGATGCCTGTGAACCTGTCCACCACAGCACAAGAAACAAAACCACCAAGGGTGAAGCCAATGGGCAGAGCCCAGGGCAAGGCAAGCACTGCTCCTGCTTCCTGCTCACTCCCATGGGGAGTGGAGGTCAGGGCCCCAGCTGCTCCTCACTCTGCTTATGGCTCAGTCCACAAGGGCAGCAGGACTGTAAGTACATCCCACATCCTCCCACCCCCCAGCATCTGCCTGCTAAAACAGTTAAACCACCCAAACCTGCTATGGTTTCAGTTCATCACATGTCACTTACAGATCTCTCAGTGCTCACTGGTTCTCATGATGTTTGCTTTCCTCAAAATGTCATCCTATAAAAAATATCTAATTCAGCAGGGGAAGGGAGTTTGCTGTTTTCTTCTGAGGCTTTGGGTTTGTTTTTCTTTTCACCAAGCAAAACCACTTTGGCCTTCTATAACTGGAAGGAGAAAAGTGTAATCCAGGGCCTTGAACTGCTGTTAAAGGCTGAAAAGGAGGGACTGTGGTTTCCTTATTCCATCCCAGAAGGGCCTCTCTGTCTGTAAAGCTTGTGACTATATGATTTGACTGTGTGATCTTACTCTACCAATGAAAGGGACAGACCACTGCCTGCACTTATGTTCTTGCTGCTGTCACCAGGGCACCCACTGAGTCTCCCATTCCAAAGAAGATCTCCAGCCTCAGCATGTCCCTTTCTTTGTATATGAAAATGGCTATTTATATGATTATTATTGCTACTGGCACTTCAGTTTGATGTAAAATTAAATGCTTGGTTTGGTAATGAACCATGGTTTTCAGGTTTTTAATTAAAATTAATAAAAATTGAGTAAAATCAGAAGAAAAGTTTGGAGTTTGAAATCGAAAATTTTAGAAAAACAGGGAACTGTTCAGCTTTACTTTGCTTTACCTTTCAGCTATTTCAATGTCATTAAACTTTTGCATTTTTTGTGGAGGAAACCCAGCTACTCCAGTTATGAGCTGTAAAGCTAAGAAAAATAAACAAGAAGAGTTTCATTTAGCCTTTATCTATTGCCAAATCAGACGTGCCTTTTGCCTGAAGTACAGTTACATTACGACAGAGATGCCCATTGAAGGAGGATTTTCTCATAACACCAATGGCCACTGCCATCCCTTATGTCCTCAGACAGGACTCACTCCACTCACCTGGGATTACTTTGCTTTCAGTTTTGCCCTGTCCTGGATTTTCCCTTCCCCATCAAAGGCAAAGCCATCTTTGCACAAGGGTTCATCTTGCAGCAAGAGCAAGCGGCATGGGCAGCAAACCAGCCCCCTGTGCTGCAGGACAGCTGCAAAGGTGGGGGGATCCCCCCAAACTGGGGGGTACATGACACACCCAGGAGTGATTCCCCCTTGGCTGTGGAGTCCTGCCCAGGGGGCTGGTCTATGTAGGACTACACCATGCTCACATCCCTGACTTCTCAGCACATGCTGTGCCTTCCCCATGCAGGACACACACAGAAAGGTGATGCTTTGACTTTTTTGGAGTCACTCCTGACTTACACCACCACCACAGCTGATTTAGAGATTCCCACAGGAGTGGCACTTGCATTTGGTTCCACGTGATTACTTGGGTGGTGACAAGGAGCAGGATTTGGGCTTTTATTATGGTGTCATTATTTTGATAATGATTTCTGCTTAACAGACACTTTCCCCCTCTTTGCTGGGTGCAAACCTCACACAGAACCAAAATCTGTCCAGAAGTGCATTAAAATGCAAAATTATTTCTGCTTCATGGAAGAACCCTTTCCATGAACATCTCTAATAGACCACAAGGTTCATTCTATTCTATTCTCATTCTATTTTACAAAAACCCCCATTACACTAAGGGGAAAAGAGGCAGGAAGATGTTTTAAGTGATGTGGAAGCTGTTAAATGTTTTCACCAGATCTGTCAGAAATTCACATCAAGAACATGAAGTTGCAAAAAAACCACACACACACACCAAAGAATTCCTACAATTGAGTTTCCAGGCCAACAAGTGCTGTTTTGCACCTGCCCAGCCATCAGGTATGAGCAGAACCTCTACTGCCCAGGCAGTTTCTTGAATCAGACCCAAGTTCCTCTGCTTATAGTGCTGCTGTACAAACTGGGGAAGAAAAGCAACTGAGACCTCCAGATGTGATTACACCCATGTTATTGGAATTATAGAGGGTCGATATTGCAGAAACAAACAAACAAACAAGAGAAATCTGCCTGCACCCTAGTCTTAGCTCTGCCCAACAGCAGAGATGGTCCCACCACGCATGTCTCCATGGTTTGGGCTTTTCCCTGGTGTGTCTTTTCTTTCCTGGCTGTGTGGTCTTGGCATGGCAGATGCACACAGGGGCTCAGCATCTGAGCACTGCACACCAGCACAGTTCAACAGCAGTGGCTCCAAAGGGAGAGTGAAAAGGGTCACTGCTCAGTAATTAAAAGTGAGTTCTCACCAGGCACGTAGCTGGGAGATGGAGCACGAGAGGCTGCAGCTAAGGTTTAGCTTCCTTGGGGTGCAGCTGTCAAGGGAGAGCACCCCATCACAACATGGCTTTCTGAGCCCTATGTTGGGGCTGAAGACCCAGGCACAGCCAGTGTTCATAGCCAGCTCTGCAGGAGAAACCCCCAGGAGAGGCCTGGAAATGGGAAACAGCTCTGTGGACAAGCTCCGCTCATGTGTGCACTGCATGGATGTAACCCAACAGCAGCATAATCAACAGAGAAACAGCAAAGCAGCCACCTCAGGGTTTCTCAGAGAGAGAAGGAGAGCTGAGCCCACTTTTACCCTGCTTAGTAGGGAAAAAAAAATCCAATTGCATTCTCTCTGCAACCAACTACTCAACAGCTTCCTTCTGTTCTTTTGTTCTTTTGTTGTTTCTTATGGACCTTGGTCTTTTTTTTGCTCTGACTATCCAGGTTTTCCTCTCAGTGTAACCAACCACACAGCTATCCTGAAACCATTTTCTCCTCTTCCTGGAGAAGAGAAATATTAAAGCACAGCTTTTCCTCCCTCAGTTCAACTCACCTCTCTACTTTCCACAGATGCCATTTCCCCTAACCTTCAATTTCTTCTGCTGAAAAAGTCCCTCAAAATAACTAATCCTCCTGCCTTCCTTCTCTGCCTCCCACCTCCTGTTTCCCCATGCCTGCTCCTCTCCTGTTCCTGATTTCTTCCCTTTCATCTGGTTTCTCTCCACCAGCTGGTCTCTACATACACACAGCTCTCCCCTTCCTTCCCAGTCTCTCTTCACCCTATTATCATTTTTTCAGTTGTGCTAATTAGGCCCTTGGTAAACGTCTCTGCCTCCCTTCCCCCTCCCTCCCTTTTCATGACTTCCTAGTCCCCCTGTCTGGCATTTTCCCTTCTAGGGCTGCCTTCAATGCCCTCCTGGGATAAAGAGGGCACTCAGTGCATCCAGAGGTCTGTATGCGTTCTGGCAACCCCTATTAAAATACTCTTGCTCAGAAAGCTGCCCAGTCTGCATCCCCACACTGCTGCAGCTCAGCACCAGCAAGGAGCCACTGTGATGATGATCACCCCAACCAAGGCTCACTCTCTTAATTAAGAGAAGGAGGTCAGATCATTACCAGCAGGTCAGGCTGCCAGCGCCAGCTCTGCGAGCGCAGCCAGGCCAGGTGCCTTCCTCCCCCAGAGTCCCCAGCTCTGTGTGAAAACTCCTTCACTGCAAGGAACCACAACCAACATGAGCTGCCAGGAAGGGCTGTGCATCTCTCCTTGCCAGGGGGAACAGAGCCACACGGGAGCATTTCGTCTCAGAGCTGAAGTTCATGAGACTTGCCCTCGAGGACATGTGTTACAGCAGCAGCATGACTTATAAACACAGCCTTGCTCTGCATCCTGGTGGCACATTCCCAAGTCTCCAAATAGCACAGGTCACCGACAAATTGTATGGTTCCAATGCCAAACCCTTGGTATTTGGGGTGGCTCCAGTTAAGAAGCAGAAAAAGGAGGGCTTGTGGCTCCTGAGGAGTCCAGCCCATTGCTGGGAGAGGTTACAGGGGTTTTGGCCTGTGTGTGCTTTTGTCAAAGCTGGACTGGAAGAAAGTTTCCTCTCCCAAAAATGCCTTTGAACTGCTTTTCCCAGGGGTATTTTTCTCAGCACGGGATCCTCAGGCAAAGATTTCTGCAGCTGTCAGAAAACAAAATGCCTGCAAAGAAAACCAGTCCAGCTCAATGTATTTTGTTTCAACATCACTGTCATTCTTACTCCTGATCATCACTGTTTGCCAGAGCAACCAAAGCTCTACTACTGGACTAGACCCTGTGCTGAACATGGGAAAATGAACTCTCTGGTACAAGGGGAATCACCAAGACAATTAGGTCCTGTTTGGAAATAATTTAGAACAAGAAAAGTAGATTTTTTTAAAAATTGAAAACATTGAGCCATCACTTATCCAGCTCATATACATAATCCACCTGAGGGCACAAGAAAGGAACATAAACACTGGGTTTTGGCCAGCACTGCTTGTGAATCCCAGACTTTGCCTCTCTCCAGGCTGCCCTAAAGGCTATGGGGAAGAGCAGATATCACTCTTACAGGAGGTAGCTGAGGAACTGGGTGTTGAGACATGTAAATGCACGGCCAACTCTACCCAAGCATCACCCAAAGCCCACAGAGAACAGCCCTGGCAGAAGGATTTGCCCGAGCTCATCACAGCCCCTCCTCAAACCACAAGGAGCCCACAGGGCACCAGTGGGACCAAAATCCAGAGAAGGGCTCTGCTGAACACACATGAGAGCTGGCACAGGAACACTATTGTCCCTCCCCAGCCCTGCAGGGCCTTTCCAAGGACAACAAGCCACCGCAGCTGCATCTCTGCACTGCAGCTCTTCCCGCTTGGAGGAACACCCGTTTGGGATGTGTTTGACCCCACATGAACCTTCTCCCTCCTTCCCCTGCCAACTGCAAATGCGTCACTGAGGGATATTGCCAGAGCCAGCCCCGGTGAGAAGTCGGGTGCTTTTTATTGCAAAAGGATGAAAATGAGGCAGTCTGCACACAAAACTGTATCAAAAAGTATTTTGACAGGGATAAAGTTATTACCGTTTTTTGCATCTAACAGATTTTATTTTATATTAAACCAAATTTTTCAGTTTATTTTGAATTTTCTTTCTCTCTCCCTCCCCTTGGATTTGGAGGCTGTGTTAGCAAATGCCACAATGCAGTAGCAGTGCCATAAGCTCCCAGACAGCCTTCTTGCTGACCGCACAGCACAGGCAGTGAATGAAGGACTCCTTTAAATTGCTCTCTGTTTTTCCCCTTGCCTCCAACTCTCTACTCCCCAGGACACAGCTTCCTCTGGGACCACTGAGCAAACACAATCCATCTCCTCTTCCACAAATACTGAACTTCTGACTCTGACAGGCATAGATCCTCCAGGCTTGGGCTGCACCCCTTCAACTGCCTCTGGGTTCATGAAGGATGAGAACCACACCAGCTCCTCCCCAGCTCAAGGTCAGTGATCCATGCCTCAGCAAAGCTTTGCCTGGGCTGGGTTAGCCCAGCACATTGGCAGTCCCCTGAGATGTGCATCCCTGCCCACCTAAAATATAGCTCCTTTGCAGTATTTGCCAGCTGCAGGGTGGAACAGGCCTTGCTCGCTCCAGCCATGGCATCACCCTCAGCAGGTATGAACACCAGCAGGACCCCACAGTCCAAAACTGGTCCTGGTCAGGTACAAGCACAGGGGGCCTGGATTACCCTGAGCACTGCAGCTGGCTGGGAGCTACATGCCAGGGCCATGCCAGCTGTGGGAAGATGGGTAATCTCCAATGAACCATGAGGCTGGAGCAGTCCTGACAAACTCTATCTGATCCTGCATCAAGCCAGCCCACACAGTTTACTTGTCAGAATGTTTTAAGCCCATGTGGATGTGCAGCAGGAGCTCCTGCTGTACCACTGCTCTGTAGCAAGGGGGTTGTGACAGCAGTGATCCAGGCTCCAGGAACAGCTCTTCACTGCACTGGCAAACCAAGCTCGTGGCTCTCCTCTCATCCAACTCCTGATGCTGGGGTCAGACCAATCTGCATCATGGCATGAAGCAAAGAGCAGCAGCATATTTTAACTGTGCTTGTTAATAAACAGTAGCAGCAATCCTGTCCAGCCAAAAAGGGAGAATTCTAAGGCAGCAACAGGCTCCAGACAGGATTAACAGCACATATTCTGGAGATGAGGTACGAGTGCAAGAGGATGCAGTAGAGACGAGACCAGCAGTGCTTTCCTGCTAACAGCAGTGATTCATCCAAGAGAATTAACTAAGCAAAGTTTTCCCAGAAAAACAGAGCAAAGTTTATTCCTGTAATTCATTCTAAAACAGTTGGCTTTTAGTTTTCCATTGAGCATCGGCCATTTCCTTGTCCACTCTTTCCAGGAAAACCTTTAGAAAGGTTGAGGGGGAAGGAGGGGTGACAAGAGAAGGCTGTTCAAGAATTCCTGTAAGTTAATAAAAAAAGCAGTGTGGAATGCTCTTCTGTGACAAAATGTGAGCATCTGATTTTCTAAAGATTCCACAATACTTCCTTGCTTTATTGATTTTTTAAGAGGTTTGGGTATATTCCCATTTGGCCAAATTTCCAGGCAGCTATAGTGTGAGTTTTACACACCCTCTCCCTGAGCCAGGCCTAAACTTCTCCCCACCTCTGGCATAGAGATTGCTCTCAGGGACATGTAGGCAAGGCACAGCATCCCTTCACATCCCTACTCCCAGTGTTGGGTGAGGGGCTGGTAGCACTTTTAGAACTCCAAGGGCCAGATACCTGGGGCAGGTATCACCCAGAAGGGTTTAAGGGCTGGAAGCTCCAAAGCTCAGCTCAGCAGTACAAGATCCAGGCATCATGAGATGACTCATCCCAGTCCTGGTGAAACAAGGACAAGCCCTGGCTACCACACCACCAGTCTTACAATGGAAGTGAACATTTAAAAGCACTTGTTTGCAGTACCCTAAATTGAAAAGAAAAAAAACAAAAAACAAAAAACAATTGCCCTGTCCTAGGCTTTGGTTTGTGAAGGGAGGGAAATGGGTTTTCAGGGGCTCTTTATACCTTTATGGGCTTCCACTACAAAAACAAAAGGAGGATACAAGAGCCCTGTTTTCACCATCAGCAATAAAATGTTACACAGCTATGAAGCTGAACCTGAGATTATAAAGTAAAACTAAGTTGAAATTTAGTACTTTTGCCTTAGGTCAAGAAGTTGCATTTTCAGTGGAACTTTAATTACTTCTTCCAGCTGTAAGTCTTAAATAAGCCTGTCTGTCAAAAGCTCACAGATTGGGTTGAAGTGGAAATTTCTGTGCAACCAAATTTGGAGCAGATGAAATTAAAGAAAAATAAACCACAAAAGAAAAACAAAATGACTTAATGCACTGAGCTGGAATTAATTTTGCTTTCTTGACAGCCTTCTGGAAGGGGTCACCAAGTCCCACATGCCCATGCCCAAGGTGTTGGGCAGGAGGAGAGCCACAACAGTGTTAATGCAGTGAAAACACCTACCAAAAGTTGAAGAAAGTGTAGAATAACTAAAGTCAAATTTCATTAGGTCACTCCTCAGTACAGCTGCATTTTATCATCTCCCAAGGTCAGTTTTCATGCGAGGGAGTGTCAAAGTCAGCAATTCACATTTTTTATTGATATGCCACCTTGCAGCAGGTTCCATGTTAAATTTAATGGGTGCAATTTCCAGCAGGGCAGGCAGCTGCTGTTGTGTTGCCTCCCCCACGGAGAGCCCTTAGTCCCAGCTGTGCCTACTCCAGAAACCAGCTTAGGGCAGAGCCAGGGCCAGCCTAGGCTCAAGAGCTTTTTGGCCACCAAGGGCTGTGGTAGGGTCCCACAGCCCCTCCAGTATAGTTCATGCTGCTCCACAGCCTTCCCTGGGGACAATGACCAGCCCAGCATGGGCAGCCTAAAGCAGGGTGGACAGAGCAGCAAGAGTCACTGTTGGAGCATTAGTCTGCTGCCAAAGCACATCCCACTGAGCCTTCTCAGGAGACTTAGCCTTAAACCCCAAATCCTCATTTAGAGAAGTTCTAGACTCCCTCAGGTCACCTTCTTCCTCTCTTTTTCCCTAAAGACAAGGAATGTGTTGCTCAGCCACTGTAACAGTTGGGACAGCATTTGGCCTGGAAAAGAATGACCCTCTGCAGAGGAAGGGCCATGGGAGCAATCAGCTTGCAGCCAACAATCCATACCCAAAGGTGTGGGCACTTCATAGCTACACCACACGGCTGCTGGCCAGGTACCACAGCTGCTTGCCAACGCTGGCCTCACTATTGGCAAAGCCAAAAAAGCTTTTTTTCAGTGAAGGAATCCAGTCACTCAGCCCTCCCCACCCAGCCCTTTACTCCACACTTAGTCTGGTCACTGGTCTGGAGCTTTCCCCTGCCTCCATTCCAGTCTGGGCCCGCTCCTGCTCATTCTGTTGTGCCTGATCATGTGTAAGGAAGCAGAGATAATCAGGTAACTGCCACATTCAAAAAACATTGAAAAAAACCCAACTCGGGACTCCCAGGAGAAGCCACACTGCATCACACACTGTCTCAAAACAGAGTGATGTGATGTTATAACAAACTTTACCCAGACCAGGAAAGGAAACTGATCCCCTATTATCTTCAATATATTGAGTAAAATACAATCTCCCAGACCCAAGGAAAACAAAGGGCTCCCTGCACCCGCCTCCCTCCCACCCCAGGGTAGGACAAGAGAACAGACAACTTGCGACAGACAGCCTCCCCTCCTACCACACAGGACTGTGCTCAAAGCACAGAGCAATCGTCCTTGATATCTCCTGCAAGGAGATATCCAGGGCAGGCTCCTCTGCTCGCAGCAGGAACGTGCTTGTGCGTGTCCTCCATCCCCAATCCACACCTTTGCTTTGCCATCTCAGCACTGCTCGGGAGTCCTTGGGGCTTTACCCCTCCTTTTCAGTGGCATTCGCTGACTGTCAAGTCGCGTCCTGTCTCTGCACTGGCTTGGCAGCGAACAGGAGGTGCTCTGGCCCCAGCACTAGGGTGCCATTCAGGGGTGAGCCGAGCCCTTGGCTCAGCCCCAGGCCGGGCAGTGCTCGCCACCATCCCATCCCCAGGGGCAGCCGTGCCATTCCCTGCTCCCGTCCCTGCGCCACATCACATTGCCCTCTAGTGGAGCTGCAGTCACAAAAAGCCTTCAGCAGCCCCCACAATGACTGGGGAAATTAAGAAAAAACCAGAAAAAGACAGAAACTCCAAATCCAGCAGATGAGCTCCCAGCCAGGCTCCTCCTCGCATGCGGAGCCGCTCTCTGGGAACAGCCGGATCCGCCAGCAGCGCGGAGCCGCGGCGGGACGGAGCCGCTGGCCGTGCGAGAAAAAATACCAGAGCCAAGTGCTCACTCCCGTGAAAAGCAACGGAGCCATGGGGCAGCTCCCAGCCATCCCACAGCACAAGGCCAGGACATTCCACAAAGCGTTTAGCTCCCCTCCACACTCGGGGCTGGAGCCTGGGTTGTATCAAAGGCTGCTGCACTTCGGATGAAAAAGCAACGACAGGTGTCCCTCCTCCCGGAGGAGAGGGGAGATTTTAAGTCGAACTCTAAAATGCAGGTGCTTTTTGAGAGGGAAACATTCCAGGTATTTAGCCAGGGTGGTGGGTTCAAGGCGATGGGAACAAAGCAATGGCTCCAAGCTGCTCCAGCCTCCCAGCCTCATTGCATCGCTCCCACGAACACATCCGCTGGGGAGAGAGGGAGCAATTATCCCCCTTAGAACAAGATTTCAAAGCATCTTGCAGGACCTGTGAACTACCAGGACAGCAGCTCATCCCTTCCAAAGGAAGGGCAGCCCCGCTGGGAAGTGGTGGCCCTGCCAGGGGCAAATAGGCCACGGTTCAGTCCTGAGACACGGGCACCCGCAAAGCTTGGGGGAGGCTGGAGCTGCCCTTTTTCCCAGCAGCGACTTCAGGGTGAACCCTTACCAGCTCCTCACAGGACAGAGCCACAGGAGAAGCTTCCCGGGAAGACCAAGAGGCATCACTAACTGCTATGAAAGCTGCCCTACTTCCCAAGAGGTTGATTTTCCTTTGCAACCTGACTCCAAATCCAGGAGGATAAGTGTAATACCTGGCCTGCTTGGACAGTAACTCCAAGGAACAAGCTAGACTCTTAACAGGGCTTGATGAAAAACCAACACAAATGAGAGGAGAATTGAACTTTCAAGCCACTCCTTCACCTAAAAATAGTTAAAGGTAAAAGAAATACGACTATTTTTGCTGTATGGGTCAGCACAGACAGTCCTGTATCTCCGCTCCATAGCAGGATTCATCCACCCCAGGATGCCAACAGTGACACCAGGAGCTCAAGGCCATGCTGGGTCAGGGTATTGTCCCAGTTATCCTTGGAAAGATGGCCCAACCAGAGTAATTTGGGCCTCCTGCAGCCTCTCCTCAAGTGCTATTCAGCAACTTCTGTCTGAAGTTTCTGTTGCTCTGTGGTTTGCAGAGTTGGACAGCTGCCACTGCATGACTGCACCACCGAGTCATCCAGCTGGAGCATCTGCTGAGGGGAAGCTCATCCAGACTCGGATCTGCAGGGAGCCTCCCAGCACTGTGTCACTCTTGGACACTCCCAATAAAGGCATCTTCCACACTCTTCCTGGGGTGATTTTGGGCACCACCAGCCACTGGGCAAGGAAAGGTTTGTGGGTGGGAGCATGTGAATCCTCGTGTCTCCTGGGAGTGTCACCTGGTTGGGATACAGGTCAGATTGCTGCACCCCAGCAGGGCATGAAGGCAGGGACCCATATACAGAGCAAGAGTCTTCTCCCTCTCTTGATCTACCTCAACCAGGAAGGTTCATACCCTCCCATTAGCTGAGAGCCCTCCATGAAGGAGTTTCACCAACACTCAGTGAGGGTCAGACACGTAGTTGCTTTTTGGGTTTGATTTCTCCATCTCTATTCCTTGCATCCATGGTTCAGATATAAAAGCCATGGAGGTGAGGTATTGGTGCATTATCTATTCGAGACCGGGCAAGAAAGAAAAGGAAAAGGAGGTCGGTGCACAAGAGGTGCTTTGCCTCCAAGCCTGAGTCAGTGGGCAACAGCCAGTCCCTGCTGAGAGAAGAATCATGGAGGCAAACAGTACTCAAGTTTCCCCTGAAAACTGAGAGCAGATGCTGTGCAAGACACTGGACTGAAGTGCACAATGCCCTTTAGCTGGGCAGTGGGATGCAGATGATCACTCACTGGTGAGGATATACTGTTTGGTGAGGATATACTGTTGGACTGTACAGGACATTTCACATGCCTCTCACACACAGGCCCATTAGTCAGATCTTTCTCTACCCCACTCTTCCAGTTTTATTCCTATCCTTTGCTCACACATCCACCCAGATCCTCCCATCACCCAACAAACACCCACCTAGCAATGGTTTGTTTCAATCACACGATGGTTCCCACTGCTGGGCCAGCACTGCTCTTGCTGAGTGAGGGGGAAAGCGAAGAACCTTCTCTCCCCTCATGCTGTTCCTCCCATCCACAGGAGGAACAGCACCAACCTCTCCCCAGCTGCACCCATTCTCCCCCAGTCCTTTCTTTCCAACTCCTTTACCTAACTCAGGTCAAAGCTGCTGTGCTCTGACTGTGCCTCTATTGTCCAGGGCTGAACACATTGAAAAATTACTATATTTTACAACATATGCAAATAATAAAGAATAAATAATCTCTGATCTGCTCAGCCATTCTGCCAGAGCCAAAAGGGGACAGAATTTACCTTCAAAAGTCCTGAGACACAGTATCCCAAGTGCAAGATTTTTAAGAGGCCTGAATAGACAGAGATAGAATTCAGCAGATTTATGGTTTTTGGGACATAGAATCTAAATTTGGAATCAGGCAGTTGCCTTCCTGTTAGCCCTTAGCTACCCGCTTTCCCAGAAGTAGCTGCCTGTGTTTCCAAGACATTTGGCAACTTTTCTGCCTCTCACGTCATGACAACTTCCATTGGTTTCTGTAAAAGGACTTAAGATAAAAGGAAAACACTATAGAAAGGTAGAGCATCCCCTTTGATACAGGTTTCAGAGGTCATAATCATTTACTCATCTCACAGATTGATTGGTGTAAGTTCTAAGTGCACTTTCAGTGAAAAAAATGCACATGCGATGAAAAAGTTCCAAACAATTTTTTTTCATTTTTTTCACAAATTCCATATGTGTTCAACTGGTGCCAAGTTAGGTCTTCTAAACCTCTGACAGAGCCTTATTTCATCTAATCATTAGTTATAAAATTAGTTCTCTGGGAATACCATCTCCTTGGAGAATCAGACAAGTTGAGAAAATTTCCCTCTGGGGAATCACTGGTTTAATATTCAGATTCAATTCTCTTCTCAATTTCTGGCATGCATCTCTAGTATATTGAGTAGAGAGTTGAAGACATTTAGTAGACTATCATCAATTTGAAATTCATGTTTTGTCTGGGAATGTGAAGGCTGAGCTGCTAGAAGTAGAAGAATATTCGTCACCAACTTGCTCTTGCAAGGGCCCCCCCTTTCTGAAGCACTTTGCACACAGCAACATTATGTGTAAAGCTCATTTTGCCATGCACAGGTGCTTTGCAGCACTGCTCCCCATGTGAACACAGCTGCTCAGGTGCCAAGGTCTGTGCCCCCAAGTGCCACTTTAGAAGTGCCCTCACATATATCCTGTTTCCCAGCCAGGATGAAGCAACTCAGTGATGGCCATGCAGCTCAAAGAGCAGAAACTCAATGTCAGAGGAGTCCCTGATGCAACCTGCACCAGGAGTGAAGTGTGGTAGGAACAGGAAAAAATGTCTATTTACACCTAAAAGCAGACTGGACACGGGAGTGAAGCGTAGAACACACAGCTTCTAGAGGAGGGAAAGCCTCACCCACTGGTGCCAGGGCACTCACTGGTGCCTCTGCAGAGGAAGGATTCCAGTCCCTGGGGCTCTTAATCAGGCATTTAATATAATTGATCTTATTACACTAAGCATATTACTGTTAAGCCTTCAGCTGTTAATGTTCAGTTGCTGTGGAAGGGTCAGACCCAGCCACAAATCAGCCTAAAAGCAACACATCTGAAGCAGCAAGATGATACTTCTGAGAGTAATAATTACTTTGTCCAAGGAGTCTCTGAATCAGCACAGCAACAACTCCTAAAAGCACTGACTAGTCATTGTGAGCGACCTCTGGGACGCGTGCCCCAAGGACATCTGTCTGCAGACATGCCTTCCTGCAGCCTCACACTGCAAACTGCCCACCCTGGGCTCTCCTGCTCCTTAAGCCCCAGCTCTGAATAACTTGGACAGGTCTGTTCTCCTATATCAGAGAGCATCCCACACTTGCTATGAACTTGCTATCATCAGGTTCACAGAGCTTTCCAAGCTCTATGCATTGCACAGGCTCTGCAATTCTCCATCCTCCAAAACACACATAAGCCTCACTGGCCTCCAGCCCAGCTCTTACATCCTCCAGGGAAGCCAGAGCCCACCTTCATCTTCCAAGGCAGAGAAAGGTTCCCTGCAGACACCACTCAGCCCCCAGCAGAAAGTTTAACAAAACAAGCTTCCCTCCAGCCCAAATCCCAGGACTGCTACTGAACACATCAGCAAAGACTGATACCCAAAACCAGCACCTTCTCTTTGGGATTCCCAATCCAAACCTTTGAGTTTCTAAGTGCCCTCTATATCCAGCGTGAGTAGCTGAGAGCAACCACCTGAGGGCAAATCCTTAGGAGCTATAGGTTGCTGAGGCTTTTTTGATGCCTAAATGAAAGCTTTAACCACCCACCTGGTGAGGAGTTCATCAGCCAAGGTGGTTTTTGTGGGTATTTGGGCAGCCATGGTGACCAAGGGGTCAGAGGCAAGTGAGCTGCTCTGGGCCTGGGTCTCTCCACCCAGCATCATGTGGAACCAGGCAGAAACCATGCTGGGTTGCATCCACACCATCTACTTTTCTTTGTGTCACAGGGTTTTTTTTCAAGAGGTTTTAATATTGGTCAGCTCCTTACATATTATTTGTTTAAAAGGGACCTTATCTTGAATACCCTTTTTTACACTATCAGCTGTGATTTCACAACTTAGAGAGGCTCAAATTATCTAATGTAAAAATCACCAATGATCTTAAAACTATGTATTTGAGAGTGTCCTTTAATTTCTTCATTTTCCTCAGCCTTTTTAGGGCAAAATTATAACCTTGAAGTTGAGAGATGGAATAGAATTTAAGATAAAAAGAGTCAAACATTAGCTTTCAAATACCAGGAATGAGGATCCAGGGCTCTAAAAGGATCCTTGAATATTTGGAACCAGAACAGTATTACAAGAGCCATCTGTGCTAAAATTATTCATCGCATTGTTTTTACACATGAGGTGGAAATTTATATTTGCAAAGTATTGCATGTGATTTAAGCACCCAAGAGGAACTGAAAGAGAAAAATGCAGCCCTGAAGATTTGGTCTATTGAAAGTAAATAACTGAAAACTGGGTGTTTGCTGATTCATTCACTTTGTGACCAACTCTGTCATTGTCACTTACTTGATTTCCTTCTCTGCCATGCCTCTCTGTTTCACAATGGACAGAGAAGACTGCATGGAAGAGTCCTTGGAAGCTGTAATCAGTTATCAGCACACTCAGATCTGTGACTGAAGGTTGTGGAAAAGACTTTAAGCAAGAGTTCAGTGTAAGACACAGCTGTCTTGAGCTGCTGGTAGGCAAGAAAAGAGCAGGTAAAGTGAGATCTGTGTCACAGGAAAAAAAAAACAAAACAGATTGGATTTCACAACACTGCCCACAGGATGCCTCTGTCAGACCAGTCCTAAGGAACACGCTGAGAAATCCTCGTTTCTACCAAGCCTATCCCACACCCTGCTGGTGGAAATCAGGGGTAAGGAATGGCAAACCCCATAGCAAAGGATTCCCAAAAAAATCCTCCCAATGCTCACATGCCTCTCTCCCACCAGGGGAAGAAGGTGCTCCTGGACTGAGGCAGGCAAGGGAGGTTGTGGCCCCTGAGCCTGCTGCCCTCTCCCAGGAACTCCCTCCACCCCACCGCGGCAGCAGAGGAGGCTGTGCATGGACTGCCTGCCATGGGACCTCTCCTGGCCAGCTTTTCCCAGGCCATCTGGGCCAGCAACATCAACAAAAGCAGTTTAAGGCCATGAAGTATGAGTCATGCATCCTGTGACAGCCTTTGCACACAGGGACTAAACTCTAGGATTCACCATCTCCCACTGTTTCCGTGTACCAGTAGCCTCCAAACCAGTGCCACTCAGTTCAGCACAGGGCACATTGTGCCCTGCAATTTGCACTGGTTCTTTAATGGAGGTTGCTTAGAAGCAGAGCCCAGCCATGCAGTAATCTCACTGATAGCTTGTTTCATACAGCCTCAGTCGTGCTGGGGAAAACTGGTGCTGGAACAGGAAGCCTGATGTTGGATCACCCAGGGGCTTGCAGCCTGGGATTGAGGCACAGCCTCTGGTTTCTGAGATGCTCTCTGAAATATTATCCACAGCTCGTTAATATGACCTGCCCTGAGCAGCCTGCAGAGCACAAAGATACTCTATTGGAAAGTCCTTGGCTACTCAAAACAAACAAGGAAATAAAATGGAATGAAATATAACAGCTCAAATAAAGGCAGCATTCTGCTGTATTATCCCATTTGGAAAGGCTAAACTAAATCCAGTGGTGAGAAAAACCTTGATTTCACTCCTGATTTAGCATTTTCAAGGCTAACATGGGATTACACAACGTAAACAGGCTGCTACCAAATTAGTTGATTTCAGGCCCTCCCCAGCTCGATAAGCAGTTGGATTACTATGGCCACGTTTTGCTCTGCCCTGCAGTAGGTTTTTGAGTGACTCCCTGTGAGCAGCAAGAAAGCAAAATATCACTCTCCTATTTCTGCATTTTTAGGGCCAAAACTGCTGTTCTCTCCCCTTCTGTCCCCATGCACAGAGATCTAGACAAGGACAGTTCACCATCATTGGTAAAGACCATCTCCAGACAGGGAAGACACGACCTTCGCTTTCCAGTTTCCTTCTCTACTTTTTTTCTTTTTTTTTTTTTCTTCTCACCATTCCTTTCTCCAGAAAGTCCCCTCAGCAACAAGACCAAATTAATACTTGTGAGAAGTGTCTCACCAGATTGCAAATGCCTCTGCTCTTTATCCTAAAATAATTCTCATGTGAGTGACTAGAATTGCAAATTGTTTTACCTTAGCCAAATGTTGGACTAAAAATTATTAGGATTTTTAAAAGAGGCCAGAGGGTGCCCAGAAATGCCATTTCCACCTGGAGTGAAGCATGACCTCTGCAGGGCATGGCTGTGTTCTCTGTCAGAGCTGTCCTGCCTGGAGCAGGGGCACAGAGTCAAAACTCTGATGAGTCTTTTTCAATGCAAGTGGCTTTCTTTGATCCTAGGAAGAGCTACATTTGGCTCAGGGTGATATTTGAAGTTGGCAGGTCCATGCTGAGCTGACTGGAGGCAGCAGCTCATCCTGTGTGATTTTCATGTTGCCAGAGGATGGAGAGGCAATGGACACAGGTGTGGATTGTTCAGGGGTGGCTCTTGTCTCAGCAGATTGAATTTGTCATCACCTGGAAATATCCTCTTGATAAACATTTCACTGTACTTGGTCTTAAACACACCTGTGCACATGTGTTCCCATCAGTGGGGCCACTGATGTCCCTCCTATGCTGCCACTAGGTTGAACACTTTAATTTAGTCACTCAACAGCTAAAAGATGTTACAAAGTGACCTTTTGGGAAGGTGCAAATGCTGATCTCTAATCTGGGGGTAGCCCTGCCAACATACCCATGTATCCCAAAACCAGTAGCTCAGCTAGTCCAGAGCCCAGAGAGACTTCTGGGTTCAGAATGAGAACCATGTGACAAAGCCCAGAATGCAAATCATCCAAGAAATGTCAGCAGCCATATCAAACCAAACATTTGCACTGAGCATCTCAGCAGCACTGTGTGACAAAATCTCCAGAAACAAAACACTTATACTTGAATCAGCCAGTATTTAGAGTGTGTGTTCATGGGTGGGAGTTATATGTTTGTATCCCATGCACACACATTTGTATGCACTCATTAACTATTGCAATTTCTAAAAAAAAGTTAAAATCTAAGATCACAAGAAGTAAGGATCACTCGCATTAGTTCCATTTTTCATATGCAAAGTCACAGCTGAGTCTGGCACCACGATTTGCTTTTGCTCAGCTCTTTTCCCACAGACAGCATTTTGGGTCAAAAACAACTAGTTTAGTGAGAGCCAGCCCATGCCAGGGGCAAATGCCGGGCCTGGCCTAAATGAATGTAATTCACATTCAAATCAGCTGAAGTTACGCTAGCCTGCTCCAGGACTGACCCAGCTCCTGCAGCTTTCCTTCTCAGATTGTTCCCAGCCTGTCACTGTGATGAACACACGCTCCCAGGATTTTGGCACAGGAGTGAGGCGAGGACGGCTCCGGACATGCTGATCAATCACAGAGCCTTACATTGGACAGATCTGAAATCACTCACCAATTTACCAACTTCCAGGCATGTGACAATCAGGAGCATTTGGGGATACATATTTATGCTTTCAGAAATGAAAACACAGGGAGCTATTAATAGATGAATCTAAAAGTATCCCTGGGACCGTGTGAGGTGTCATCATCTGGCAGCACTTCACTGTACCCACTGCTGGAAATGTAATCCTGTGAGTTGTCATCGTGCACCCACCCGTAGCAGCAGCACAGGCTCAACCCCACTCTGGAGCCAGCTCAGTCTCCACCAAAGGGGCAGCAACGTTTTAACTCCCCTCCAAAGCACTTAGAGAGGGAGTTGGTGCTGGAGCCCAGGCATAGCTAGGACAGGGATGCATTTTCTTCTTAGCAACTCAGCTGTTTCCACCTTCCCTTAGGAGACAGGATCCTATTTCCTCTCTCCTCAGACAGATTGAAGAAAGCCTGGAGACATCCTCTGGTTTCATGACAAAGGTACAATTGGGAGCAGGAGGGCACCTAGGAAGGATGCTCCTCAGCTGGGGGCAGTGCTGAAGGAAGATACAGAACTTAACCTTGCTCTTACTTTCTTGGAATAGGACCTGACTAGGGTTGTGAAATGGTTGGGCGAGTCTCAGCTTGATACCTAGACCTTGTCAGTATGTGACCCAGCAGACTGGGAAGAATTTCTCATCCCCTGCATCACGGCCAGGGGATCAGGTAGGATTTGGCTGCACAGGCCAGGTGTTGTACGCACTGTGCATCAATATTCTGCATGAGGAACAGAAATGCAATGTGTGTGTCCATTTGTTTTTGTGTTCCTCCTGCCATGAGTTGGAACTGCAGGCACATTAGACTGTTCTCCAGCTCTAAGATAGCTCTTATGCAAATAGGCAAGGCAGTACTGGGAGATACTAGCCTTTCTCAATAACCTCTCTCACATCTATGCTGTTGCCCTGTAGAGGTGGAGGTGATGGCAGAAAGCAGGCTGAGTACCCACTGCTAAAAAATGACAGCAGGAGAGGAAGCTGGTCTGACCAGCTGATTCCTGGTTAAGTCCTCAGTTCCTGGGTGTGGCAGGCTGCTGAGCTCCTAGGGGGGAAATATTCTTGTTATTTAAAGGCAAAAACATGAAATAAATAAGTAATTTTACCTTTTTTTTTAGCCTGTAATTTTTCTGGGAAAATTTTTCAAATATATTAAAATAGAGGTATTTCACATCTAATCTGTTCTTGTCCTTTAGTGCTGTCAGCTGGCACCCCCTTCAATTTCTAGAAGGTCATTCTACTATAAGGCTGTTTCAAATAGCTTAAAATTAGTTACAGATTTATAAACAATTACATATTTATGTAAGATGAGGGATTTTCCTTAAAATGCATTTAATGAGACACTCAGAATATGAACTAGCTATGGTTTGGGATTTTGTTCGTTTTTATGGTGTTTCTACCCATTTATTTTATGGGCTCTGGGGAGTGCAGGCTAAAACTGAGAGCTTGTAAGAGGTTATAAAAGAAAAGAACTGCCATTTTTCATGGCAGTTTGAATAGCCAGGTTGAAGAAAAGAAAAAAAAGCCCAGCAATGCCTTTTTTTCACATTTTAGGTAATTTCTTTTTCACATGCTGGACTCAGACGTGGGGATCTGTATTTTTTTCTCATGGGCTTTTTTCCTCCGCACCTCACCAATGCAGCCCACTCCTCAGCAATATGAGAGCATCTCCTCTATCTGCAGCCCGAGGAGGGAGGAGCTGTCATTGTCCCCTCCTTAGGGACTGGGCCAGGCAAAGGAGAGGCTGCAAACAGCCAGGGGCCCAAGCAGAAAGCCCCGAGAGCCCACTCATGGGGGTGCATGGCACTGTGCCTCTCTCTGTATGTTTAAAGCATCACTCCTAACAACATCTGTCAAGGCTGCAGGCACCTGGCACTTCTGTAAATCAGATTTTCAGGTCTTCAGCAGGCATTGAGAGAAAAAGAAAACACATTTATGGGCCACCTGCAGTCAAACATCATAGAGGTCCAGACACAGATTTGCACAAACCAGTTTGCACAGTTCCTTGTGACGGATGGTCTGAGTACCCAGCAAGCCGAAAGCTCAAACTCCTTCTGTGTTATTAATTGCATATCTCACATGCACCGCTTCCAGCCCCTGTTTTTCAGAAAATGTCTTGAAAGGAGAGGAAACAGCTGGTGAATAATTCATTGTGTACCCTCTCAGTTGTATTGTAGCCTCTCCTCAACAGGCAGGGTTATCTGTACCACCACGAGCCATTCCCCCAATGCTTCTGGAAACAAAGGCTCTCTTTCTGCAGCTGTTTATCCAAAGGACATGGAGAGAGCTGCAGGAAGAATTGGGAAAACAGCAGGAGTATGAGATCCCACCCAGTGTAATCCCTTCTCAGGGAGCAGAGGTATCTCTGGACAAAGAGGGCTTGGGACTCACAGTCACATTTCAGGTTTATCTGCCAGCTCTGTTCTCCTCACCACTAAGTCTTCCCTCAACTTAAAATGACCCATCCTCCCATACTAGAGACTGCCTCTGGACTTGGTAACAAACCTGAAGTTGTGAAGATTGAAGAATTATGAAAATTAAAGAAACAAGCAATAGGACAAGAGAAAACAGCTTCAAGTTGTGCCGAGAGATTCAGATTGTATATGAGGGAAAATGTCTTCACTGAAATGGTGGTCAAGCTGCCCAGGGAAGGTGCTGCACAGAACAGGCTGCCCAGGGAAGTGATGGAGTCACTGTCCCTGGAAGTCTTTAAAAGATATGCAGATGTGGCACTTGGGACATGGTTTAGTGCTGGGTTTACAGACTCTGGAACTGGGTGGCACAGACCAGCCCTGGGGGTGTGGCAAAATGTACACTGGCTCCAGAAAATGCTTTTTTGGGAAAGTGGCCATTCCCCAGGACAGGGCTGCCAACCAGGATAACCCCACTGCTCATCTTGTGCTGAGGACTCCAGTCATCATCTCACTTCCACCTCATCCTGAACTGATGAAAAGTTGGTATTTCACCTCCCAGCCCATAATTCACACATCTATTAGTCACTGACAACCGATTATATTTTTTGCCATCACATGCAGTGCAGTAGATGTTGCCAGAGTCTGGCTTGGGGAATACTTCTCCAATATGTCTTTAGATGTAATTAAAAACAAAGACTCTCATCAGCTAGCTGCCCCTATCAGCCTGCAGCACAGAGGGAGACCAGGGAGAGGTTTGCAAGTAGATTTTTCAGAGTTGCAGTAAACCCATCTCTAGGCCCCCACTGCCAGCCAAAGCTGCCCTTTGTGAGCTGCACAGATGCAGCAGGAGGCAGAATGTTGGTTGAAATCCTGACAGACTTTATGCTAATTCACCAAGGAGCATTTTAGACCATACACGGACACTTAATCGAGTGGGAAAGACAGCAGTGAACACGACATTTAATTATGGGAAAGAAAAACGAAGTCTTTTACCCTGCATTTGGCGTTCTCCCAACACACAGAGTTAATTGTTAGGAGGGTATATTAGAAGGCAATGAAGGAGAAGATTGAAAACCCTGATTATGCCGAGGTCCTGAAAATGCTGAATTTATTGAATTTCACATGAGAAAACACAGTCTGTGCTACACTGAGGGCTGTGCCAGCAGCCAGCTAAGAGCTCAGGGGTCTGTATGTGCATGTAAGAGGGGAACAAAGCACCCCAACTGCTTTATGAGCCTCTGCCAACTGCTGGCCAAGCCCCATTGCATTTCTAAAATGGGGCAGGTCAATATATACTCCTGCAGATGCTCTTGGTGTAGGTGATGCACAAGGCCAGAATGTTTTTCAGGAGTTCAATTTTCCTTTAGAAAAGGATCTAACCAGGTAAAGTTGGAAAGTGCATTTCGTCTGTGACCTCTGTGTAGTACATTTAGTTGCATTTACCTAAATCTGGCTAGAACATGAAGAAACAGCAAGCCCAAATGCTTTGGCAAGCACTGGCACAGATGCCCATGTGATAATGAGTGGTAGGGCTGGATCGTGTGAAGGTCCATCAGTCCCGGGTACACCCAGAAGAGGGGGTATTACAAGAACAGAGAATCAACCAAAATTCTCCCCTAAAAGACCCCACTGCCTCCAACAGTTTTTTTCTTAGCCCTGTCCTTGGGCTGTGGTGCTGCCTCAGTGTCCCTCAGCACATTTCACTATGAATTTTTTCAGTTGTTACTTGAACCACATAAAGTTTTAGTCCATTTTTTCTTCATGCCTCATCATGGGTGAGGAGCAAAATTGTGACCTGTGGTCCAACATACCTCCCTGGGAAATTCCCTCAGATTGGGTCCCACAAAGGAAAAGTAGTGCCAATAACTGCCAATTCCGTCATGACATTAACAATCCCATCTGCTTTTGCTGAAGTCAATAGAATTTTCTCTGGATTTTAGCAGCAGAAGATACTTTTTTTTTTTCTTCCTTTTTTTTAAAACAGGAAAAATGCTCATGGATAAACGAGCTCCAGCTGATGGTGCACCTGCAGTAGCTGTCACTGTGCTGCAGGGGGGAACCTTCGGCTGCTGATGCACTCGCGGCTGCTGCAAGTTGGAACAGGCACCGCGAGTCAACTTTGGCCGAAATGCCCGTAGGAAGAGCCCTGGTGACTTGTATCGTGATCCCAATTTTATTACACCTTCTGTTTTGTTTTGTTTTTTTTTTTTCCTAGCTTTAAACAGTTTAGGAAAAAGAGTCCTAAAAATTAAAATAATTTTTAAAAAGACAGAAAGAATCTGACATTTGGGGTAAGAGCCAAAGTTGTTCCTTCAGATCACATGGTTTTTGTGCCTGACCAATGTCACTGGAAATACCCAAATGGAAAACCTGAATCCGCCTCACAGACAGAGTCAGGCTGTCACTGCAGAGGGGCAAGCCCAGCGGAAAATGTAAAATTCTGGGTCCTAATGAAGTGCAGCAAACCAGAGGGAACCCAAAAGGGTTAGGTAATAGTGGCACACCCCTCTCATGGCAGCCAGGTGTGTGTCCCAGTCCAGGGAGCACCTGGCACTCACTGAGCTCTGAACTGAATCCCAGCAGCTCCGATGGGAGTAAAGCTCAGTGTCGAGCCAGCCCCAGGCTGCTGCTCGGAGTGGCCGTGGGCGACCTGAGGACACGCACAGCTCCCGGGATGAGGAGCTGAGGCAGGACAGCGCGACACCGAGCATCGATTTGTTGATGGAGATCTCAGGGGAAACTGCTGAGCCGAGAAAAACAAATTGACAGCAACTCCATCCTCAGCAGCCAAACGCACTTCGGTTTTGGCTTAGATTTATCAGGTGCCTGACCGAGCTTGTGCTAAGCTGGAGCACAAGCCAGCCGTGTTTACCAGGCTGGCGGCAGGCAGGACGGAGCACTGTGCCTGTGCCAGCCCAAAGCCTGTGGACAGAGCAGGAGCCATGGGACTTGGAGTTCTGGCTCAGCCCCGCATGCTGGCAGCATCCGCCCCTCGTGATACAGCTTTTAGGTAAATAATTAAGTTTGGAATTTTATTTTTTTTTTTTAATGAGACAAGAATAATTCTCTCAACTAAAATGTCCATTATGCTGTTTAAAAATTGTTTTAAACACTTCCCACTGCTTTTTGATTATTTATCCCTCTCTCTGAGATTTTTTTGAAAAACAATTTTCCACTTTAGACCCTACAAACATTTTCCTATAAGGACCTCTGTGAGGAAGGGGCTGGCTGATCATTTGCAAGAGTGTTGATCCCTGGGGCCATTTCCAGCACTGCTGGGTAATGCTCCAGGAGACTTGGCAATAATTCACCCCTAAGCTGTGTGTGCCCTCAGCCACATTGGATTTTCAAGAATCATGTCAGTGTGGAACCGCATGCCAGGCGCACAATGCCCTGCCCGGGTCAGCAGGAGGAAGTGTGAGCACACACCTATGGGCAGGTCTCAAGTGGAAATGAAGGTTAGAAAAGTGCAGAAGCCAGGCAGCAGTTAAACATGGATGAGCAGATTCCTTGTTTTCAAGGATTGACAGGAATTGCTTGACTTTAGTTTGCAGCAACAACCACAATTCAGATCTCCATTGCACTGCCAATGCAAGCATCCTCAGAGGAACCCAGGAAGACCTCTGCATATAAGGAAGTTGTCTCAAGACAGATTAAAAAAAATCTCAGAACAGAGCCACCTCAACTACAACACTTTAAATGGAAGTCAAGCTGATGATTGAAAGACTGGCCTGCTCCAGAAGCACATTTTCCTGCTCCCTGTATGACAAGCAGAGGGTGGTTTCACTTCAGCTGAGCTGCTGTACAGTAAAACTCACTGGTGAATGAGCTACTTTAAAAGCAACAGAACTTTGTCCTCTTGGTGGCTCAGTTTCTCTGGGGTCTCCAAAATGTTTGTTTATAAGTGGGAAATTACTAACTAGCCTATGCAGAAACAAAGGCAGTTGAGGTACCAGCTTTGGAAAGTTGCCCATGGTGTCAGGCAGATAGGACTGGGGAAGCCCTGTGAGAGCAGGGGCTGAAGGCAGCGGAGGGAATGCAGCTCCATCCTCACCACTGCAGATGACTCAAGGAGTTCAGCTTCTGACATCTGCTTCAGCCCCCTGGAGCCCTGAGAGAAAACCTGAATGTCACATCCCACTGCTCTGACCTCACCTCACCTCTCCCCCCACCACCATCCTCACAATTCTGCTTTAAAAATCCTGCCCTCAAACACACTTAAGTCTCTCAGAGCACAAACCAAGCATCAGAGAACCAGTCCCTTCTTCCCCAGACAACAAAACGCTGGAAGTAGCAGCACTAAGGAGGCTCCCCTTGCCTTTACATCTGCACATGCTGTCAACTCTGAAACCTAATGATGGTGCTAACACAGCAGCTACCTTTGGCTTGCTTCCAGGGACCATTGCAGCAGGCTGCCAACTACAGTGGGCTTGTGCCACCATCCCATACTCCTTCCACAAAGCCCAGCCCCTCAGAGGGAACATCCAGCTTACTGCACGTTTGCCATGACACAGACACTACTGCATGCCACAGACTGAAAGGTCATCTCTGACACAGGACAAACTACAACCTACACAACACAACCTTGTCTTACTCACCAAGAACAGCCCAGACACTGGGAACAACAGATCAGCATCCTCTGGAAGACTATGGATGCCAGCAGTTACTTAAGCAAAGCTGCTTTTATGCTATACAAGCAAGCAAAGACCTTGAACTTTTATCAGGCACTTATCACCAAGACAACCAAGAAAGGTGCTTGAACCCTGGCCAAAATGTTTTTCTTTCTGCTTCACAGAATACACGAATTGCAAGAGCAGGCTATCTCCAGAAGCATTTGTGCCTCAGAGATGGCAGCCAGGTTTCCAGGGTAAAATCAAATGAACTCTTACATCTCTTGTGGGCTTAACCAAAACACAAGTCTAAGGCATATCAAATGCTGACATTATTTAATAAACCCAACCCCACAGTATTACCTCTCCTAAGCACAGACCTTACTCCAAGTCTTACTCTCTTTATCACACTGGTATATTATCACTTTCTTCATTATGCTGAAACACCTGTTTGTAAACCAGGACACAGGCACTTCTTATTCTGCCATCCCCAGTTTGGGGGCAGGAGAGCGGGGCTAGAGGCTGATGGTAACAAAGCAGAGATATGAAGAGATGAGCCTGAGTAATTTTTTTTGTCTCCTACAAAGCTTCTCAGTGTGACTGAAATTCCCACTTGCACTGTGGCGTGCTTCAGCAAATGCTGCCATACCCAGCTCTGAGTGAGCTCCCAAAAAGCAGCACTCCCATTGAACAGCCCCATTGGTGACAGTCCATGTTGGCAAGCATGGGGTACAGAGATGGGATGGGTGGCCAGGATGGGCTTTGCCAACAGCACTGCAAAAACATCTGAAGGAGCCCAAGACCTCTGTCCAAGTGTGCTTCACACCTTTCTGCAGTAAAANAAGCTGACCTTTGTGCAGTGCTTAGCAGCTGAGTTCAGTTGTCTCTCAGCTTCACTATTTACACGTGGCTAGTTTTTGTCACGTATCTCATGTTCCAATTACTTTACATCATCTTTTTAGACCTTTTTTTATTTCTGTTTTCTGGGGCGGAGGCATCACAAAATTCTTGCAACATTTTGGAAACATCAGTCCTCCCATTTCCTTAAATTACATGTGGAAGAGTAGAGGAAAATCCTGGCAAGGAAAGCTTGGACCCTAATGCCCCAGCCACTTAATAAGCCATGAGTAGATAGACTAATGGACAAATCTGATGAGGCAGTTACAACAATTTCTATGCAAAAGCAGTGCTTCCAAATGGAGAGCGCATAAAATTATGCTAGTGCTGAATCCATCAGGTAAAAGGCATTGCTACCCTGATTTTAAGCTCCTTTATATTCACAAAATTATCTATCACCTTACATAGAGGATAGCTACTGACTTAGAGAAAGAAAAAGCAAATGGAAAGACCCTACTATGAACTCACTATGGTTTAACCTCCTGATTGTACTTGGATTTGAAAATTTAATTAGAAAGTAATTACAGAGAAACCAGAAATATTGCAGAGGCCTCATCACCAGGCCCGGGAGGTTTTCTTGGCAGCAGAGCAGCTGCATGCAGCACTAGAAGATTTCTGACCACTTTTTTACAAAGCAAAAGACAGACTCTTTCTAAACACCACTCTGCAGCAAAAAAAAAGGCTTTTGACTGATAATCCAATCTTTTCTTCAGAAAAACAGGGCGGGTCTCCCGTTGGGCTGCTGGCAGCAGAGCTGCGGAGGCTGCAGTCACCGTTGGAGTTAACTGCTGCACCGCAGCCACTTCCCACCGAAGGAAGCTCACGACAGAGCTTCCCTCTTTCTTCTTCCCTGTTTGTTATTTCAACAGACCCAGCAGCAGCCAAGAGCAGAGAGAGTGAATAAATGGGAATAAAAATAAGTCTTCTAAGACACGCAAAGCATTAGCCAATTCTTTTTTTAATCTTTCTGCTTGATCATATATCTATTGTGTTTTAGAGCTGAAATAGCAGAGGGGTTTCTTACAGCAAAGCCAGATCAAATACAACTTTTGGGTGAGCATTATACTGAATGTACCAGCCTCTAAACAAAAGCGAGGGGACTGCTTTGCTTTATCTTAGACAGGAGTTTGTCCTACAATGAGCTACAAGGTCAGAACAGTTCCATGCTGAACAGCAGGGTCTGAACAGCCACACATGCCACCAAAATTAAATATACACTAATCACAGGTGAACTCATAATTTAGGCCCAATGGTTGGATAGGTAAGGTCTGAGTCACAGAGCCCTACTCACATGTCAGCTACAAATGCCTTGGGAAAAAAAAAAAAAGGATGGTTAGGGTAATGCTCCCCATGGCAACCCAAGCATCTACATAGTGAAGCTGCTGCAGAAAGAGGATATCTCTGCTTTTTTTCAAGGAGGCTCCATCCCCCCAAACCTCATCTAAGAAGGGGATCTACACAGCCCTGACAAGTACAGCCTGCTCCAGAAACCAGGAGCTTGTGAACATACCGCTAACACTATGTACCTACACATCCCTCAGCTTTATGCAAAGCCATTTCGGCATTTCCAGCAGCATTGCCTGGAATTAGGGTGCTGCTGCATCAGCAGTCCTGGGCCCTGCAGCCTGAACCACAGGTTTCATTCAGGCCAATTATAGCACATTATAAACAGAGGATCCTGCTTGTTTTGGAGCTGGCACATAGTGAGTAGCAGGTTCTGCTTCCACAAATAGCCCAGGAGATGGTGAGGACAGGCTCACATCCACCGGACTGAAAAGTGCTGGGGTTAAAATGACACCAACAGAGAACAAGGAGATGTCCCCAGCCTGATCAGAAACTGGAATGAACAAGTCTAGGTACTGATCCCCTATGGGGCCAGGCTCTGCTTTAGCAAAACCTTTATCCTATTTACCTACAGGAAAACTGAGCTTTCATCCTGAACCATCCTTGAATGTTTTAAGTAGCAAAATGCAATAATCACAGGTATATTTTTATAGACAAACAGATGATTTTATAATGAATTTAAGGCATGTTCATGATATATAATGCAAAAGGCAAGCAATTCATTGGTTCTTAGGGAGCCAGGGCAACAAATTCACATTGAATTCAATCAGGCACCTGCTCAGAGCAATTCCCACTGGGGAAGCCATTCTATTCTCTAATTACAAAACATTGCATATTTTTTCTAACTTTTTAATATTATTGATTTTTTTTTAGGTAGGGAGAGAGATGCCAAGTGTGATGTCAGCAGGCAGCAGTACCTGGCACAATTGCTCTTTCCCAAACCAGAGCACTGAATGCCAACTGAAGCATGGCTGGATATTGCACAATAAGAGACAAGCTATGCTGTGCATATTTGGGGCAATGGAGGCAAGGGTTTGACCCCTTGTGCCCTTGGGAGTTGCTCTGCCAAGGCCAGGTTGCTGTATCATTATGATAAGAGTAATCCTGTTAGGCAAACACATCAAACAAATAGTCACTCCTGATTGCAGACCTTGTCTAGGCAGATCTAAGCCTGGGTTAAAAATGTGCTGAGTGTGCAGTCCTCTGACACAGCACAACAGGGGCTGAGAAAGGGATATGTGGGGGCTTCCATGCCTCAGAACCCCATGCTAGCACCCTCTGAGGCTCAGGCTAATTCCTGGAAGTGTCTAAAAATTGCAGCAGAATAAGTTCCCTCTCTTTCCCCTTCACTTCTTGTGTAGAAGAGGACAGATGACTCTTATGTCAGCCTGTTTTGCTTCTATATTTATGTCCTGCCTCAGGCTCACAATGTTCAGCTCAGATGCAATCCAGTCTGGTCATATTAATACATCTGGGAAAATATTTTTAACAACCAACATCAAGCTGAAGGCCGAAATCGTCCACAAGCACCCAGAGGTCTCTGACCCCTCTTGACCGCTTGCTTACAAAACAGAAAGGCTCCCCAAAAGGTACTTGGTAGACTTCTAAGGGCCAAGCACACTTTTCAGCTTCCCTCTGTAATAGGCTGGATCAAACTTAGTCTCTGCTGCAGCTCTGGGAATTTCCCTAAGATTCCAAACAGAGGAACCTGGCTCTTTTATTGCAGATGCCAAAATCAAGGCTTAATGAGAGGTGAGCTGTGAACCCAGCCAAGGTGAAGAGGATACTGATGACAGCCTGTGAGCATCCCTGAGGGCTTGCAAAACAGCTGCAGCTGAAGGAGCTCATCACCTTGCTGCCCACCTTACTCTTCCAGACCACTTTATCAAGGAACCAGAATAAAAAATAAGTTTCAAAGCCTTAAAAATTGGGTAATCCCACTGGTGGACAACATCAACAAATCCGTGACACCAACTGAGCCATTTATTCAGCCTCTCATCAGCTGGGACTGATGTCTGACAGCAGTCAACCCTCACATAATATACTTCCTACAGAGCCACTGGAGAGATTTCCTTTCCAAAACAAAATGTATCAGAGCTTCATTTGGGCTCTCAAGAATCAAAAATGGGTAAAGTTGGAAGGGACCACTGGAGGTCATCTAGTCCAACCCCCCTGCTCAGGCAGACTCCCCGGGAACATGTTACTCTGGATTGTATCCAGGCAGTTTTTTAATATCTTCAGGGAAGGAGACTCCTCAAGGTCTCTGGGCAACCTACTCCACCAAGAACCATTTTGGATGCAGATTTTTAGAATTTGCTCAGCAACAGACAAGAAACAAGAATAACAAGAGAAGGTTTGCTCACTTTGTTGTTTCCAAAGCAGATTTTTCTTTTCTGCCACGGATCAGGATGGAGCTAACCCTATAATGCAGCAGAGAAAGCAGAGCAGCCAAGGTTATGGGTAGCTCCGGCTCAGTGTGAAATAGTGATTCACACAAAGTCAAGCAAGCAGAGACTGATTGTAATACAAATGAAGACTGAGGAGGAATAAGAGGTGGATGCTGAGCAAAACAGTGCAATGGTGAGTAATGAGGACAGGGCAAGGTTCCAGGCCACTACTTCTCCCCTGGACAGGGTTATGTGGTCTGATGATTCCAGCAAGGGAGCCAGGAGCATTGCCCCAATCCAGATCACCGCTAACTCTCTAATCAGCTGTCTTGTTTCTCAAATGAAAATATTTTAGCACTTCCCAGGAAAACTTCTTTATCTTTTCCAAACTGATTTGATATTCTGAAATGAAAGGACAGCCGCTTGCCAAAATGCTCCCCTGAAAAATGGAGATGGGCAACGAGACACACAAAAGGCAGGTACATGATCCAGGTGGGTATAGGAAGGAGGTGCTCTCATCTCTGCATCTGATGTGCAACAGCCATCCATGGTGAGCAGCCCTCACTCACCACCATGCAGGAAGATGTGCACTCCTCCTTACCAGGCAGCCCCAGGCAGCTTTCCTTGCTGCCTTCCCATCCCTGGTGCTGCAGGCAGCCAAAGGTCCTGAGATGACAGAAACAAAGGACACGCTCATCAGAGGAACCAGCAGTAGCAGAAGAAATGAAACTGAAAGGTTTCTGAGAAAATGTTTGTGTGAGGCTTCCACGAGGTGTCAGCAACAGCTATTATTCATCAGAGCTGAACAGAGTGCCTGAGGCTGCCATCCACCTCCTCACATGGCATGTCCTCACCAAAGGAGAAAAAATCCTGTCCAGTGACTGCCAGCAGCTCTGCCACTGTGTCTCTGTGCAGGATGACCAGTGTCTGTCCCCTGTCTAACACAGCAGAGCAGAGGGTTCCCCACGCAGACCTCAGATCCCAAGGACCAGAACAATATTCTTGCATATTATCCCTGACCTAAAGAACTCACCAGATGAAACAGGATGGACCTAAAGAACTCACCAGATGAAACAGGATGGTCGAAGCAGCATTACTGCACCCCTTGTGCAGGTGGGATGCTGGTGGCACAGGGAGATTAAACTGAAGATCAGTGATATACCTGTGGTGAGAGGGAGACATACAGTGTGTATATTCCAGCCCAGTGCCCATACCCCAAAACCTCTGACTCTCCTCATTCCTTACTTCACTCTGAAGATGTGCAGTTTCAGCTAAACAAGACATTAGGCATTTCTCTCTGACTTGTTGATGAAGATTCCAGAGGCTAAAAGTGAAGTGGCAGTTGTGCTGCTCCAGCCCACCAGGGATCTGAAGCTGTTGTCCAAATTCTGCTGACCTTTGGTCCTGAGCCTGCCTTTTTCCAGAGGAGACTGGTAAGTGTTCAGAGTCAAACCCATGCATAAATTCTTTGCAAGGACTGGAGTAAACCCTGTATCCTTCAGGTCTATGCCTGAATGAGGAATGCACTCTTTGCCCATCTTCAATCTCATGCTCAAACCCAGCACTAGACAATGTTCACTGTACTCCCTAATAGTGCCTATTTTTATTTTGCTTTTAATTACACACACAGTCATGTCCATTAAGTCAAAATTATCCTGCCCTCGATTTAATGAAAGCCTTAGGAAGCAAATGACGTCTGCCACAAGAAATGGCAGAGCTTTTCCCTTTGTCCAATTACGTAGTTGGGGTTTCCGTAGTATTAAGAAGGTTTTAGTTGGTCACTGGCTGGAGAAACCAAAGGATCAAGGTCTTGGAGGAGGGTGAGGACAAAAATAGCTCTGAGAAAATACGTCACGTCACTTGGATATGGCTGCACCGACAGAGTAATCTCCGTCATGTGCCAAGGAACCTGTGATAAGCCCTCTCATAGTCGGATTGGTAATAAGATCAGTTACTTAATTCAAAGTGATTAAAACCAGGCTGGACTGCAAACAAACAAATCATGTTCATAGGTCTGTGCAAAAAAATATATGTATCAGAAAAGTAAAACTTTTCTGGGCTGTCCTGTTACATCACTATTGCCGAGCACTGCACTCTATAAACAATTTTGGGGCCAAATGCAATCCAGTGCAGCCCACAGACAGGCTGCCCTTCCTACAGGCAGGCTCCCACTTCAAATGTATGTGACAAATACAATTTGCAAAGGGTTACCCACCAGCTGTGAGGCTGAAAGGACTTGGCATGCTCTGGTCTATTTTTAAGCCAGTGCTGGGGCCCAAAGCACACTATGGTTGTAACCATTCCCACCACCTCCATAGGAGAGCTTGGCCCATGAATAACAGTCCCATTTCTGCACCAAAGACATTAATTTCCTACAAAAAAGCCAGTTTGGCTTTGCAACTGTGCTAATGCCTTGCCTTTGGGCTCTGAGATCACTTGGCTTGCCCAAGCATATATGCAGGATGAGGAGAAAGGGCTGGGCAACCTGACATCACCACACCGGACATCCAAATCAATGGCAATGTCCTAGCAACAGCTAGAAAAGGATTTGGGATTCTCATCAGGCACACAGAGATGTGGTGGGTACCACTGCTACCAGCAATGGGCAGCAAGGCACGGGCAGACACAAAGGAAGGGCTGTAGAAGCAGCTATTTTTAAACAATTTCTTCTGGTCCTGCACTTTGGTACAAATTATCCCATGGCTGCAGTGATAGGACACGACTTACAGGTCAGTGCCCTGGTGGTAGCAGGGAGTGGTGAAGCGGCTGCCTTTAATGGGTTTCACCTGGAACGGAAACAAGCAGTGAAAGAGGATTTTCTGTGCCGTGGCTGACATGCAAGACGCCAGGAGTTGTGGTAGATCCGCGGGGATCCTCGGATGACGAATCGTGCTGACAAACGCTGGACGTAATTCTCTCCGCCAAAGCAGATCAGTGGATGTTATCCTTCTTTTATTCTCTTCCCTCAGATGTGGTCAGCAAGAGTTTTTAAGTGTGACAGTGGCATGCAGTATCCTGCCCAGCTCCCCTACCTGCCTGCACCCCCTCACACGGATCTCCAGGGTTTGCTGTGGGCATCATGTGGCAGGGAAGAAGTTACAAAGCAAACCAAGCACAGTTTAGGCATTGTTTCCCTGTCTGAATGGTGGTTCAGAAGAGGCACGACAAAGGGGATGGCTGTTCCCTGCCAGCTTCATACTCATCAGGGTCATCAGGACAGTTGGTAGCATAATGTGGCTTCCTGCCTCCCCAGCAGCTTCAGAGAGAGGGCTGCAAGGAAGCAGAGCATTTCAGCCCCTGTCTGGGGATCCCCCTCAGTGTGCATGAGTGTCTCCCATTCCAGCAGCAAACAGCAGCAGCGGGACAACTCCAAGGGCAGAGAAATCAGAGCTGTGGCCTGTGAACCCATCAGCAACTGGCATTTCCCACCTGCAGATGCCAGAGAGTCTGATCTTCCTGACTGAGAGGACAATGGCTGCAAGAGGGGGAGACACTGCAGCCAAACACTCAGAGGAAGAGGGAAATGGTCTCAGGAGGTCAAGGATGGAGCAGATCCCTGTATTTGCTATCAGTAAGGAGGCCTTATGAGAGAGCAGATCCCAGTAATATTTTCCCAGTGAGTGACTCTTACCTGTATACATGCATTTTAGGGCCAAGGGACTGCAGGTGCCCAAGGGGAGCTCCTGGTGCAGGGCTGTGGGCAGTGCTGAGCTCACCTCATGCCATGACCATCTCCTCGCTCTTCTGCAGCCAAACCTGACAGGTGCCTGTCAGAGGGAATGGCTGCAGGCAAATGTCACTCTCTGGAGACATCCGAGAGCCACAAGTTTAGCAACAAGCACGAGCGCGCACACGTGCGCCGGCCGAAGGGCAGTGCCAGGCCCCAGCCCGAGGGGGCGGGCAGGGGACAAACCAAGAACTGGCATAGGCCAGGCCGGGCCCTGCCAGGGCGGGCACGGGCGTGTGACACCTCCTGCCCCGGCACCCGTGTACCGAGCACTGCACGTCTGCGGCCTCCCACGCCCCGCTGGCCGGGTGTCCCACAGCCCCTGGGCACAGGCCCGCTGTGGCCCAGACGCCGTGTGCCCTTGACCGTGTGTCCAGGCTATGGTGTGCCCCGGATCCCATAGACTCAGGATCTCATGGATCCAGGGCTCTGCGCCCTCTGCTCTCTGCATCCCTTACTCCCAAGGCCCCATACCCTCACGACACCATGTACCTGGACTCCATACCTTTGAGACCCCAGANGCCCCCGCCCCGCGGCATTCCCGCCCCGCCCCCGCGGGACTCCGAGCCCTCAGCCAAGTTTCTTGGAACTTTGCCTCCCGTGACGCACGCGCCGGCGCCGGGCCCCGTCCTCCCTGCGCAGCCAATGGGCGGCCGGGGCGCCGGGGCGGCGGCCAATCGGCGCTGTCCGGACAGTTCCCCGGTCCTGACCGACCTTCACCGCCCGGGCGGGGGGGCGATAAAAGGGCCCCGCGGCGGCGCGCGGCGCTCCCGCTTCTCCACTGCGGCGGACACGGCACGGGCGGCACCGGCGGGGAGGTGAGCGCCGGGAGGGGGGAAGGGATGCAGGCAGGCCGGCCGTCCCCATGTACCGGGTTCCCGTGCACCGGTGATATGGGCGTCTTGTGCACTGGCGGGAGGCCGTTCCCCTGTACCGGTTCTCCGTGCACGGGAATGAGAGTGTCCAGTGTACAGCGGGGAGGCCGTTTCCCCATACCGGGCTCCCGTGCGCCAGGGACATGGGCGTCCTGTGCGCTGAGGGGAGGCCGTTTGCTTGTACCGGGGACACGGACGTCCCGTGCAGCGGGAGCAGGGACGGACGGACGGAGGGAGGGAGGGATGGCGATCCCGGGGTACGGGTGTCGATGATCCCGGAGTGTCGTACTGGCTCGCTGTCCCCCGCGCCGGCGGGGAGGCGGGCGGGCCAACCCGGCGAACCCCGGAAGCAGCCCGGGAAGCCCCGGCACTGAGCTCCCGTCCGCTCCCGCAGGTACGGGCCGATGGTGGGAGGCAGCCCCCGGCGGAGCCCGGCCGCACGCCATGCCCTGGAGCGTCCGCTGGGTCGGCGGCTGCGGCGCCCAGTCCCAGAAGCAGTGCAAGAAATCCTCCTTCGCCTTCTACCAGGCGGTGAGGGACCTGCTGCCCGTCTGGTTCCTGGAGGACATGCGGACCATGGAGGTCTTCCACTGGGAGGATGGGGGCAAGGTGAGCGTGTACTCGCCCTCGGAGGCGCTGCTCTACGCGCTGGTGCACGACCACCAGCCCTACGCCCGGCACCTGCTCACTAAGTTCCCTCAGAGCGCCCTGGCTGTGCCCAGCCAAAGCTTCAGCTGCTGCCAGTCAGCCCCGCACCTGGCCATGGCCGTCCGCTACAACCGCGTCCGGGTGCTCTTCCGAATCCTCAAGGCCATCCAAGCCTTGCCCCCGAGTGACAGAGCCGCGCACCTGGACCGCCAGGGCTGCAGCCGCGTGGAGGGCGGCAAGACAGCCTTGCACATGGCCTGCGAACTGGTGCGGCCCGAGTGCCTGCTGCTGCTGCTGGGGCACGGCGCGTCGCCCTGCCTGCAGGACAGTGCTGGCAACACCCCCCTCGACACCCTGCTGCAGCAGATCTCCCACATGCCGGCAGCTAACATGCGTGCCAAGCTCCTCTGCCTCGACTGCCTCTTCTTCTTCGTGCCTCAGGACCTCAAGTTTGCAATGAAACAGCAACTGTTGGACAACCGGCAGCAGTGGCAGGACCTTCTGGGGGAGAACAGGTTCCAGTGCCTGGTGGGGTTAGTGCCTCCATCGCTGTTTGTCAGAGCCATGCGTGTCTTGATCAGGACCATTTCACCTGAGCACTTCCCAGAGGCTCTGGATAATCTGCCTTTGCCTCATTTTCTAAAGCCTTTGGACTTAAAATTGGAGAGCTAGAGGGATGGTATGAGAGCTTCCTGCTCACCTGACAGAAATAGACTTGTGCTAAAAATGTATCAATATACGAAGCTGCTAATGCAGTGGCCAAGTATCTGTTTTACTGAAAATAGTATTTTTTAAAAGAATTGTATCCAGCACTTTACAATATATTTTATTTAAAGATCCTTGTGGTGAGGTGAGGGCCATGCTGCATTTTATAAAGATGTTCTATGGCATGTACAAATGAGGGTATGGGGAAGAATGTATTTGTAAATACATCCAAATAAACCAGTGGCAGATGTGATGAAAATATAAATCAAGCAACTGAAAACCCTGGAGTGGCATGTGCCTTGGAAAAGCGTGTGCAGGGTGGGGGAGTATCTTTTTGTTAGGATTTCCCTGTTATATAAACCTTGCCGTCCTGGAACAGGATGACTCCTTTTTTACAGCTCTCCTAATACATCTTGGCAGAGATGCAGGGTTTTTTTTAAAGGCACAGATGAAAACTTCCTTGTACACAAGACCAAAGAGAATCCAGATACTGTTACAACTTCCCTAAACAAGGCTGGCAAGGATGTACATCTGAACAAAATGTATTTTAAAATATGCATAAGTAACAGTTGGCTTCCTTGTCAAGTTGTCTCTGTTCCCCTTGGAGGGTCAAGGTGTTTGTTGTCAGATAGTGAGAGATGGAGCACACATGTTGCTGTGGCCAAAAATGTACCTGCCCTAGCCAAACCCTGCAGCCCCTCTGTGTGATTGCTGCAGGGTGAGGAGGGTAGCACAGAGCAGGAGGGCCAGCCTGCTATTCCCAGAGGGATGTAAGGAGGTATGACAATGGCCCAGGATCCTAGATCATGGCTTTTTTCAGTGGATTCTGGCTATTCCACAGCTACTCCCCATCAGTGTGTGATGGCTCAGGTTCAGCTGAGAGCACCATGATCTCAGAGTCTTGATGCCCTCTCTGGGTACCAGAGGAGTAGTTTAGATATCCAGCCTTTTCCCAGCTATCCCTTCTGAGATGCTCCAAGGTACGAACAACATCTTCACACCTGCTCCAGATAAAAAAAGCCCTTTTGGGGTAATGTCCTGCTTCCAACACTTCTGTTTTGACCGAGCAAAGGGTACAGCTTCAGTGCCTTGCCCTGCAGCCTTTACTCTTCAGCATGCTGGGCAGTCCCTGTGTGCCCTGCACGGAGCTGTGCTGGCTCCTGCAATCCAATGATAGTGATCTCCTAGGACACAGCACTGGAGCCTTGGCTCTGTTCTTGGAAGTTGTCATTGAAACTGTAGGGTTTTGTTTCAGGGCTTAAATTCATAGCCAGGGAGTTGTTTGCCACTTGAACTATTTCAGGACTGCTGTTAACTCTAGGGTCATCAAGGAATCAATGTGCTTAGGAGAGAAGAGCTATGTTCAAGGCACAAATTTCTTTATTAATTTATTAATTTTGGTTAAGGAATGAAAAACCCACAGAATTAGGCACTATAAACTCTTCATGTTTCAGCAGAAAAGGGTGGTATTTCATCTAAAATAATCTCCATACTGCATGCACAATAAAAGATAAGCCATGCTTCTGAAATTTGAGAAGAAACAGAAAGAAGATTGCTATTCTTAGCTTGATAGCACTGAAAATGTTTCCTAGAAGAGAAAATGTTCCTTTTTCTTAAGAAACCAAGCTGATACATACTCACACCCATTACCATGGGAAATTCAAATTCCTTGCTGGAAAACATGGAAAAATTCTAACTGTTCTCTTCAGCTACCTTGTTGGTTATAAAAATACAGAAATCTAGAGAACTAATCCTAATCTTCTAAACCTAGTCACTTAAAAAAATTATCTATGTTGCTACATTCTTTATTAGAGTCCTATTCCCCATTGCTTCTGTAACAATGGGGTGGAAACATCTTTCCAGACAGACAAGTAGTAAAGCAGTCAGGTCTAACTTGCATATGGCAAAGTGTCATGAGGTGGGGGAAGAGACAGTGCAGCGGGTGGGACAAATGTTTATCAGCTTTTCTGACAAAGACATAACGAGATTCAGCGTAGGGGGGAGTTGGTTGGTTGGCTGGTTGAACTGAGTGCTGGAGGATGCTCCTGCTCCCAAGCTGTGAGAGTAATTACACACTGGAAGAGCACAACAGCCTGGGCAGGATATCCTACACCTTCAAATGAGCCCTTTAACAAAACACCAATGCAAAGGCTGCCCTGTGACTCCCTGGAGCCCTTCCACCAGCTCTGGGGTAATTCATTTCAACAAACAGAATGGATCCCCTCAACATGTTGTGATGGGTGCAAAGCCAGCTGACTGCTGTGCCCTTCCTGTTATTCTGGGACAGGAGTCAGACTTGGTGCTGAGCCCACTCTGGGATGGCTCTGCCGAAGGTCACCGACAGCCCTTGCTGCATGTGGCTCACTGGTGTCTGCCATGCTTCATCTGGAGAGAAACAGTGGGCAAAACACACCAATGAGCACATGGATTACTCACCCAGCTGGGTCCAGGCTTGTTTTTCAGACAGTCACAGCTTGGAAAAAGTCTGGGGCTTCTTGGCATTGGAAACAGAGGTCTTTTTTTTATAGACCAAGTAATAGCAGCATCATCTTTCCTCAGACTGACCCGCCAGCACATCTCTGTCTTCTGCCACCTTTGGGGCACAATGGAGTGCAGGGTCCACAGCCCATTCAGTTTTCCATCTCTTGGAGAAGGCTACCAACAAAAGTCCAAGAAGTTCCAGCTGCCCCACCACCGACAAGCTTAATAAAGCAAACATGGACAGTGATTGTCACTGCAGAGGAGAACTGTGGTGCTAGAGCCAGGAAGCTGGCCACAAAGGTTAGAAAAGGAGATTCACCAAGTCCTAACACCATAGGAGCACAGGGGGAAGATAAAACTTATAAGCTTCTGTCTTACCTGCACAGGTTAATGTTGTCACACATGGCAAATTACTCTTCCATGGGAAATAGTTTCCAAAAGCGTGCAAGTAGATAGAACCAGCATTCCTGAAAAGCTTGGTTACAGTCAATCCCCTAAAAAACTACTTTCTGTCAGGAAACAGCGATGAAATCTAATAAATATGTCTCATAGGCTGCTCAAGCACTTCCAAACCAAAATATTCAAATACTACCCACCTCGTAGTACAAAGTGGTTTTATTTGCTATGACAGGTACAAAAGTCCCGAAACATTATTGTTCAGAAAGCAAAGGGAGGGAGGAAGTACTGAGTTAGTTTAGACGCTGCAAATGACTCCTCTCTGCAGATCCCAAAGTTTAGCCTGCCTAGAATCAGCTGAAGGAGATGAAGTCTCTTGTAATTTTGAGTAACTTATTTAAAAGATGGGTTTGTGCTCTTTAACAGTCTTCTTTTACCCTGGCACAGAGACAAGGAAAGACAGAGACTAGAAAGGGGGCAGCGTGCCAGGCTTGTTTCCTAATTCCCTATTTGTCCTATGTCTGGTGTTCAAGCCATATGGGTTTTTGATTTGCAGTATAAGAAATCTACTGACATCAGCCAATCCTTGTGCATTGCATCATCCCATCCAGGCAAACAAGGCACTCATGCCATGTGCTTAATATTTAAAGAGCACTGTAAATCTTTGCAAACCAAGTTTCATAAGATCTAAGTTAGTAACAGTACTTCCATCCCTGCTTGGTGTCTGAGGCTACATAACCATTAATTCCCAGGCTGGCTTCAGTGGTCTTTCCTCATCCACTTGTAATGTGTGAAAAAGGAGTTTTGCTTATGACTTGCTCAGACCACATTAAACTGTTCTCTATTATCAAGAATCTCATCTATGGTGCTGCAAGGCTGCTGCTTGCACTGATTTACTCCTGCTCTTCCCACTGCACAGGTACAGGTGCACGTGTAGCACAAGAGTGGAATGAGCTGAGCTCCCGCATAAAACCTAACTCAGCAGGAGACACAAACACAGGTTTTTGTGCAAAAACATCAGAGATCCTTGTCTGCTGCTACAAGAAATAGAACCAAGTTCAGCTGGGGTACAAAGATTGCCCCCACTTGCCCTGATGACCTCTGAAATGATCAGTATCTGTTTGCCCAGTGGTTTAGTTGATAAATAAAAAAAATCACATAAGTCAACAAAGCAAATTTCAGAAGTCTCAAACAAAGAGAAACTCAACATGTTTAGGAATTACTGCTAAAGCCAGGGGAGCCTGGCCATCTAATCTAAATTGTGTATGATCCAGGCCACCAGTTCTCATGTTGAGCTTATCACATCTGATTGATTTACAGCATCTGCTTTAAATCCAACCTTACTTCATTGATTTTTAAACTGTGGTGCATCCAAGGCTCTCTGAAAAACCTGTAGCTGAGCCAAACAAAGATCCCATCCAGCTAACCTTAATCCCTCATCTGTTCCTAAACCCTAAAGCATCCCCTGCTATCAACCCTACCTCCTTATTCTCTAGGAAAAAATATTCTTTTCCTAATTCAAACGTGAGAGTTGACCAAAATGGATCTGAATCAGCAAGGAGAGAGGCAGAGACAATTCAGAGAAGCAAGGAAGGCAGAGAAGGACTTTCATCTGTCCCACACTTCAGCTTTCTGAGCAAGGTTTTAGCAAGCCTGAGCCAGTAAGGATCCTGTGTGAGCTCCAGACCCTCCAGCCATTGTAAGGTTACGTTCCCTGTACTGCAAATCTAATGGGAAGCAGAACAAATCAACACTTCTCCTTCAGGAAAGCAAATAAGGCCTGAAAAGCTCAATTCCCCTGTTAGGGAGCCATGGCAAGAGATCTGCATGCCTGGAACATGAGGGGTGACATGGACCAGTCTCCCCTTCCCTGTGCTCCCCAGCTAAGGCAAACACAAGGGCAATACACTCCGTGGACCTTAACAGGGAGGTGAACAATTAATGCTAGACAAGTCTTTCCCCCAGGGTCCTCTGGGAAAAGCAGTGGAAGGAGGCCAAGGGAGGAGAGAGATACTTCCAGGCAAAAAAGACTTGGCTGAGCCAGGACAGGGAGCTCCTAGGAGGGCAGCACCCTCCCTGCCTCTTGGCCCCCTGATTCCTGCACGGTTTGCTGTGAGTGCCACAGCTCCTGTCCCACATTCTCATGACTCTGAGAGCAAATTCACTGTCCCCCCAGCTCTGCCCAGACAGTGTACACAGACCTTGACTCTGTTTGCAAGACTGGGCAGCCCCATCTTCTCTCTCAGCCAACAAAACAACTTTGCCCAAAATCGTCCCTCTGCTCCTTTGTTCCAGTCCCAGTGGTAATTATTGTTTTGATGTAAGGGGTGTTTTTTGTCATCATGCTTTTAATATTCAGGCTTTATTTTATAATCATTAGGGGTTTTTCTTTTTAATAGTGGAATTGCAGTAAACATACTACATCACACTCATATTTTTAATGTGATATCATCTTCCTGACTGTGTTTGATGCAGCATTTTAGAGCAAAGCCTAAAAGGATAAGTAATTTCTAACTCACAGTAAGAGAGAACGAAATCCCTTGAGGAGCTGAGTTTCTGAACATGCTTTCCTCTAAAACCATCTGCTAGTGCTCTCCTGCTCTCTCCCACTCCTGCAATAGGGAAAGCTATTGATGGTTAGTGACTCTAAGTGACAAGACAGAGGGATGCAGACTCTCACACCAACTTCAGTCCCTTGCTAATGCCATGCCCAGTCAGGGCTGTGGCCAAAGGCAGGCTGGATAAAATTCCCCAACTGGTAAAGGAGGTGATCTGAACAACAGCTTGTCCACTTTTTCTGTGAGGAGAGAGGCACATCACTTCTGATAACACATCTGCAGGCTCTCCCAGCAGGAGCAGGGCTGGGACCTTAAGGGCCCCAGAGTTTAGGAAAACTGCTGAAAGCACTGTAGGGCCAGAGAACCATTGCAGAGCTCTCAGTGCTCTGGGAAAAACACTCACACGCCAGAGGGAAAAACGTGGCACTCCCTCGGGTTTGCCTCCTCATTCAGATGCCCAAGGTTTGACTCAGTTTTGCTGCTGCCTCATTTTCCCTGCCAGCAGCAGCATCAGGGCTGTGGTTAGACCATGAATGCCCTGGCAGAAAAACACCTTCTGAGACAGCCCTGAGGTGAGAGCTGCTGGGAGGGCAGACCAGGTGAGTCACTCACTGAGTCACTCAGCAGGTAGAATATTTTGAAGGATAAAACCAGGTAATTTCCTTCAAAGTGAAATGCCAGCTACACATCACCCAGGCTGCCTTCACTGTGGAGAACATCAGCTGAGGTGTTGGAGCTCTGTACAACATCCTGACCAGAGACAAGCAGTTCACAACATCATCCTCCCAACTTTCATGACAGGTCAGCAAGTTACCATCCCATCAGCCAGGGCTGTGGTATCAAGATCTAGGTGAAAGATGCAAGGTGTATTTCCTCATAATCCTTTGCTCCAGTCAGTCTGGTCTCTATGAGACTGTAATTCTTCCTGAAAGTCACCACCCCAGACTGGGTGTGCAGAGAGAGGCACTCCACCCTCCATTCTGTCAGGAATAAAGTCCTCTCTCCAGCACAGCCTGTCCCAAGACTCCTGTCTGCCACTGCCCCCTTCCAGCACTTACACCTCCGATCTCAGGATGCATGGGAAGTACACTACCAGCATGGCGACAGGCAAAGGGCATCCAAGCTGTCCTTCACTGTTCAAGAGACTGGGTAAGTCCCAGCTCCCCCATGAGACCAGGCCCCTGTGGAAGCACAGAGTAGGAGGCACCTCGGGCTTTGGGAAGACAGCATGGCCAGGCAGACACTGGGGCCAAGCACCACAACACTTATCATGAATGCAGTGAGAACCTGAGTTCCTTTGGTACCACATGGTATCAGCTGTGCTTACACACAGGCTTAGACATGACTCGATATGGCTGTGGTACTGAGCCACTGCCCACATGATGAACAGCCAACTCACAGCACATCTCCTTTTGCCAGTTTAGAGAGACACAGAGCAGTTAAATCCCAAATTGTGAGGTCAAGCTTTTCCTGAGTAACATCAGCAAACGTTCTTATCAGTAACATCCGCAAATATTCTTATCACCAGAGGTCTCTGGCTCAGTATTGTCCTGCAGTGGCCACCACAGCAACCTTTAACTCCTCAGATCTCACAGGCATCCACAGCACAAGCCAGATAGCAGCAGACCTTGTCCTGCAATAGTCCATGCTGCACCTGCAAACAGCATTTTTGCTGGTACCAGCCTGGGGGTTGTCAGGCAGGTGTTTCTACTGCACAGCTGAGCCCCATGGGGCTAAAGACAGAACCACAATGCTCTGCTCAAATAGCAGTGCTCTCGTGTTCCCATCCTCTTTCCACTTCAGCTGAATGATGGGGGAGGAAAAAGGGGGAGCAAATTACTTCGCTAGCCCTGACAGTGAGGGAGTAATTTTCCAAGCTAGAGCCAAGCAGAAGAGGGAAGAAGTGACAGAGAGCTTGGCTCTGCCCACCTCCAACTCAGAAAGAAAAGCTCTGCTGAGCAAATGCTGTGCCTTTCAGAGGGTGCTAAGCAGCACTGAGTACTCACTCTGGGAGGTAATAAATCCCAGCTGGTAGTCTGGATCTGCATCTATTCACCTTTTCAGCATTTGCAGTTCATGCATGAGAAGTGGCACTGTACTGTACCAAACCAAGGACACAGAGCTGAGGGTATTCGGAAGTCTTTTGTTCCAGAATCAAAAGAAGCCTTTCCTGCCTCCTACTTAGGATTTGATGCTTTAGAAACTGGTTGCTCAGAAACCAAACAAATCTTGTGTAGACTCCCTATTAAAACAAAAGCATAGCAATTTATGTAACCAAATCCCTGCTTTGGACTGTGACCTTACCAGGCCCTATTCATTAATTAGGCTACACTGAAGCTTTTACTCAGATCCAAACCTGACTCCGATGCAGCTCACTCTGTAGGAGACACCCTTGCTGATGGGACACATACCAAACAGGGTGTTTTAATCTCACACTGAGTGCAGGTGACCTTGACATTAAATACAGTGTGGCAGAAAGATGTGTCCTACCTCTCTCTGTCAGCTGCTGTCTGTGAAGAAAAAAGCAAGTTTGGCTATCCAAGCTGAAGAATTTTAGCTCAGCTGGCAGAAGGGCTGCACCCCCTGTGACAGCAAGTCTTGAGCTCTGACCCTACAGAAAACCCATGTTCTTTGTGGTATCAAACATGAAACTAGCAAACATGAAGCAGTGCTCCTGGCATTTCTACCTGCCTTCCTAGCTCCCAAGCCTCTGCAACATAGTTCTTTATGGGTTAATGGGAAAACATAACTGTTGGTTTGTGGCTCACTTTCCTGTTGCTATAGGATGTATCTGCCCATCATGCTACTCTCAAGCCCACACCTTCAGTGTAAGCCAAATCCTTGACATGCTGCTCAACTGGGTAGTGAGGGTCACCTCACTCTGCTGACCACTCCAGCTGGCTCCTTTCTGAGCAACCTTTGGGAACTGCCTGACCAGTCAGTCTGTCAGCAGCAAACCTTCAATTCCTCTTTCCTGTTTGCCTGCTCTCCTTCTCAATTTGCCTTTAGGTAAAGACAAGTTAACTGCTGATTTACCACAATAAATACATCAGATGGCTGGGTTTGGGGGAAATAATCAGGTAATAAATAAAAAGCTCAGGCCTGTTGAAGTCAAAGACTGATACTACACATCAGCATTCACTTGTGGAGGGATCACCTCTGTGGAGAAAGACTATTGGAACCAGCACCTAGAGCTTAAAAAAATGGATTTACTACACAAGTCTAACCATTTGCCTTTTAAAAGACTCCCATATTGTTGTAATGACAAATCATCAGTGGTCAAAGGAATCTTTCTTACTTATGCTCGTGAGATACTGATTCTGAAAATAAAAAAACCCAAACCAACTTCCAGGTATGTTACAGCTATTACAGGTGATGTCACATGTTATGAGCCTGCTGGTGGCATTGCTTTTGTGCCTCTTCTACAATAAAAAGCACTGTTCTCACACAGGCCATCAACAAGCCCTGAATGTTCTCACGGATAAGAGAAGTGCTGGAGGACTGATGTGCAAAACTGCTGGGTGTTCACAGCATCAAATGACTGTACAGGCCATTCATTCATGAGTTGGACTCGATGATCCTTGTGGGTTCCTTCCAACTCATAATATTCTGTGATTCTGTGAAAATGATGTCAAAGAAAGATGCACACATTCTTCACCTTCAAAATTCCTGACTTTCTGCTAATGTCATTCAGATCAAGCAGAACACAAAGGGACATTAAGAGTACTTTAGCAAGTGAAAACAAGGTGATACCACCTACATAAAAGAATCAAGCAAAGCAACAGAACATTAAATGGCTCTGACAGATAGATGTTCTTATTCCCTTTTATAATTGCAGGGTTTGTTTCCTCTGTCCAATGTTAAATGCTTCACGGAATGGAACTGCCACCATTTCCTGACAATAGCACAACCTAATAATTCTTATGTAAAGAAATACTTCCTGCCATTAAGCCTGTTTCTTCTTTCCTTGTTCATCTTCTACAGGTCAGAATCACTCTCTTCAACATTCCCTGAAACCATCATTTTACTTCTACTCACCCTAGCAACCATGGATTAAGGTAGGTATTCTTTCAAGGCTCTTTCATTCCCATCCCTGCGCCCCTTCCCAAGGGGGAGCATTCTCTCTCCTCATACTGGTTTTCTCAGAATATCTTTGCTGAAATTCAGGTGCTTCCAGCTGTTTGCAGTAACCTTGATATGAACACATCAATATCAGAGGAAAACAAAGTTACATTAGCACTATGCTATGCAATGCAATGCAAAAGCTTTCATCCCAAACCAGGAACAAAACTGCAAATACTACACAAAACCACTACCACAGGCCTCCTGTGATTTGACTATTTTTGAAAATATATGCTTCTATTTCCCAACCAGTAGCACAAAATAGATTCCAAAGATACTCCTTACATAATATGAACTACAGCAGAGACATTGGGATAAACAGAGGGGAAAAAAAAGATGGCTCCTTCCCCAAGAGTCATCCATGTTAAAATTTTATGAGTCACTGCCACGGAAGAAAGACTATCACATTATAGAAAGAAGATCCATTTATTTTGTAAAATCACTTGCTTGGGATGGCTTCCAAAAACATCTTACTTGGCTGAACATGAGCAGTGTTGCCTCCAGAGATGTTATATGGCAAAGCCCTATAGGCAAAGCCTACTAATAACATTCCTGAAGCCTATCCAGGGTCCATTATAGTGAAAGCTTTGTCATGAGTAGGACTAAATATGAAAGACAAGAATTCCAGTATTCCCTACTTGCCTGGCTGCTTTCATAAAATATTTTTTCAAAATAGTAAAAAAAGTGGTTTTGTTTTTCTGCTAGTCAGCATGGTTGCAACTGTGGCCAGTATTTCCTGAGTTTTACATGACAACTGAATTTAGATACTCTTAATCTGCTATTGGGAAAACAGCTAAATATAAGTCAAGAGATAAACAATACCAGTGCTAATAAAAATAGACTCTGATTTCTTTTCTTTTGTTTTTTTGGGGCGAAAGCAATGTTCATATTCCCACTGCAGCAGTGTTTCTGGAGCAGTGATTCTCTAAGATGCTTCATCAAGCACTGCCAAGTGGACCACATCTGTTTACAGAAGTGTACACAACTTCTGTGGTGCTTTCTATTGAAAACTAGATGGAAAAAGTGCAGGAAAATCTACAAGGAAGTTTTAGTGGTGCCCCAGGTCAACCCACTCAAGAATTTGGGAATAGCTGTTTTAAATCTACTCACTCTGAACAAGCTGTACTTGTAAAATTACGAGCAACAAAAAGTGAGAATCTTGAAGGCAAAATGCAAACAGGGTAATAATATGCAAATCATCTGAATGAGAGGCCTAATTGTTGGGTCCATTAGACACTGGATTTTAAAAGTACCCATCTCAAGGTCAGAGATGGGTGCTTTTGGAAGACTACTGTCACTAAAATAATCATAGATGGTAGATACAATACAAGCTGCGCTGCTCCCCTCAACATATAAATTTTAGAATTAAAAACTGCATGAAATTTGGTGAAATTCACCCTGTGAGAGCACAAACAAAGTGGTATTTGTAATAATAACAACTGATCAAGGATGCAATTTGCATCTGTTGTATTTGTAATAGTAACAACTGATCAAGGATGCAATCTGCGTCTCTTGTGCTGATGAATTCCATCCTGGCTGACTTTGGGAACTCTAGCAGGGAAGCCTAGACTTAAAGCAAGAATCCTTAGAGACAGACCTGAGAAACCACCTATTTGTCCAGATCTGCAAGAGATTCCTCTTATCCCCCACAGAGGCTGGCTAAACTCTAGGCAGGGAATCCTATGTAGGTGATGAGCCTGTCCATGCTGCCCAGAACAAATATGCTGAGGGAGACACTGAAGTCTGGGCTCTTGGCTGTAGTATTCACATCTTCTGTGTCTCAGGAATTCATTACAGAGAGACACAAAAGATGTGAATACTACACTTGGCAGTACAGTTCTGCAGAGACAATGTTATTCTTAAGGTCCCTGAAGCTGACAGAAAGATAGATGCCAACCTGCTTCTAAAAGTGGCTCTGAGAAATCACAGGCTGTATGATTGAGACACTCAGGGACTGAATGAAGCACGGCCTTTTAAGTGAAAGCCAAGCTCACCTTGCTTGGTATGCTCTGAAAACTCATCTGGAAAAATATGGAATCTCTCACCCATTAAAAAAAAACCCAACCAAACAACTGTTACCTTCCATCTCAAAAGTCTTCTATTAAAATCAGTTTAAGAAGTCACTATATTGCAAGCAGTCAGCAACGGTGAAAAACATGCTGCAAAGGACTAAGGACAAGGTTAAAGCTGACACAAAACCCTGCTGGTTTAAGTTCTGCTTTTAAATAAAACTGAAGTTAAAGTAGAAGGAGCTGCTTCACTACATCCCATCCACTCAACTCCCATCCTACAGCAATTAGAAATGGCAAGATAGGGAGGAAGGAAAGAAGGTGCCACACAAAACACTCAATTGCTTGTGTTTTCCTCGAAGGATTAGCTCTATATGGGCATCATGTAAATGCATGACAGGACATGAAAGGAGAAAGATCTCCCCACTAAGCAGAGAACAGTATGAAAAGCCATCAGCAGGAGATTCAGCTCCCCAATGTATCCATTCCAAGTAGAGACAAACACGTGTTTCAGATTTTTTTGTTTTAAACAGGACTCATGTTGGCAGTATTTTAAGTAATCAGCTAATGAGACCTGAAGCCCAACAGATCTCCTACACAAGTACCTATGGCATCGATGTTAATATTTAACAAGGTCAGCATTATTATTACAGCAATTACAAAGAGAACCAACACTGCTAAACATGCTATTTTGAAGTGTTACACTGATCATTTACCATGTTCTCCTTAACTTAAAAGGTCTGACTTCCACCACAGCACCATGGAACAAAGTGCAGGTCCATTGCTTCACATGTTTTTATCCCCAGTTTGGAGTGCTGGGTGCAGCTCACAGAGGGAACAGACCCTAGACCATCTGTTGAGGCACAGAACGGATTTAGCAAGACAAGCGTGGGAGCTGAGCAAGTAAAATCTCAGTCATTCTAGCAATTACCCTACTTACTTTGCACTTCCCATGATCAGCTGGCTGGTCTGTTCCCTAGAACAACCAGGGATTGTGGGGTTTCTTGCTGGCAGTTGCAGTTTTTCCCCTGCAGCTCAAGCAAATTCATTCTCTACGGTACATCCCCCTGCTCTGTAGCCAGGCACACGTGCCAGGAATTCTGCTGGGGGCTTCCCTGGAACTTTCCTCCCAGCCTTTTATTTTTTTCTGGGAGAGATCTAGTTAGCTTGATCTTCCTCCTGACCCAACAGAGCTTAGCTAAATTCATCCAGCCCACATTTAGGGAAAAATACAGCAGTGTGACAGCCTCAGCAAGGAGTCATCTGTTGAGTATTCTCATTTCATGCTTTAAGAGATGTTAACACCTGTGTCACTTCTCCATTCCATACACAAGATACCTCTATACACCCTTGACAGCAGAGAGCTCTCAGCAAAAGCTCCCCACACTGATTAGACAGCAGGTTCACTGAATACAAATAAAGCACAGTCACTTGTGCAAACCCAAGATGGTAAGCACAGGATGCTATTAAATTCTGGACACATCTTCAGGTACATTTTCTCTGGATATGAGATTCAAAACACAAGTGTTGCAAATGGAAGTCTCCTTCCTTTATCTGCTCTAAGTGTATCTCAGCTAAGGTTATGAGAAAAGTATATTAAAATTGAAAAACAAGTCACTGGTTTCTTCAGTATCAGAAATAGTGAATAATGTTTGAAAGACTAATTCGCAACTGCAGTTTCACTCAGTGATTTTCAGCTGTGTACTATTCAATTCCTCTATCAGAATCACAGGCTATAAAAATCCCTGTATTAAAAAGTAATTTCTGAGGGCCAAAATGGAAAGAGCATTTTTCAGTCTGGCAGATTTAGTACTTTTTGGTATTTTATTATCATTGTTATTAGCTTTTACAGAACAGAAATAAAAGCTTTTATATATGTGCATATACATATATAAAAAGTCCACCATCCATAAGAACACAAAGATTCACAAACAGATGTTTACTTTTTCTATGCTTTTTTTCTTCCACTAGCATCAAGTAGGATTTTAACCTTATGGCTAACATAATAATTTGATAGATACATTTAAATAGGTTTCAAGTCAGGTAGACTTGACCAAAGGCATCATTATGATAATTTCACCCAGTTTATAATGTGATACCAGCCACAGGACATTCTAAAACATTTCCTGCACTGAACCCAAACCTCACTTCCCATCTCAATTTCAAGCAGTGAGAAATCCATAACTGATAAACCCAGATACTGCTATTCAGCAGGCTAGGGAGATAATTTCATTCATCCAGACATTTTAATCTTTATTGGTGGAGCTCTGGTTGTAGTAATTCAGAAAAGATAATGACTGCAACTCAACTTCCGCTTTCCAGTAAATAAAATCTAGTCCTATATATTACAAGTTCTCTTCTGTCCTGCTGATGGGAGAGTGGTTAGCAACGATAACTCATCAAAAAATCAGACTGATCTACTTTGTTTGGCACAGGACACATCAGCTTTCTTGCTGGCTACTTGCCACCACAATACTGTTTCCAACATGTAACTTTGGCTTTCAGGAAGGCTGCAAGAGGAAAAAAGCTTGCATCTCACATTTTACAGCTGGAAATCCTCAATCCAGTCTTACCTCTCTACTCCTGACAGTAGGGATGGGATGTAGACAGGGCCAGTTGAAAATCTGGAGACCTGAGAATTTACACCAAAGTAATGAGGAGAACTCCATACCTTCATAAACAATTTACACTTCACTAATTGCTAATTAACTAGGCAAAGCCATAGGCATACAAGCACTTGAACTTCAAGTCTTTATACTCAGAACAGCATTTACTGAAAAGGTGTATCAAGGTTATTCCTTGAAATCTACCCAGAGCTACCTGAAACAACGAGCAAAAGCTCACTCTTAAACTCTTAAAGGGAGTTTCAAGAGAAAAGCAAAAATATAAACCAGAATGTCACACAGGTCTGAAATTACCCATAAGTGGCTTTGAAATGCTTGGCAGAACTCATCTATTGAAAAGTAATGTAGGGGAGTTATGGGGTTCTGATGTTCACAAGTGTGTGGGAAGAAGTGGAGATCCTAGTCTATTCCATCACTCTTTGAACAGGTAATGAAGGCTGAAGACACGTGAAACTTTGTACCTGCACAAATAAAGCTGTTTAGACAATGACTCAAGTTCCTAATTGTTTCTCATTATAATTTTCCTAGTAGTAGCACTGTTTCATATAAACAGTTCTACTATCTTAACTAAGGAATTAATATATTTTTTGACACTTATTAGTGAAAGATTTTCTCTGTACCATTTAACATGATCCTATTTATTTTTATTGCTGCAAGACAAAGAAAACCAGGAGTTTCTCATTATCTAAGATGGCTGGTTTCACAACAACTCATCATGGTCATCTTCCTTAAGCTGTGACATCAGGATTACTCCTGCATAATAGCAAGGAGCCAGTGCTGTAAGGAGACTACTATTTCCCTGCAGGAGTCAGAGAAGCAGCTGAACCAGTTAGTCAAGATAAAAGCTATGATAATTAGCAAGGACGCTGCCATCTGAATCTGAACAGGATTCCTGGGGCTGGAAGTGTGTTTAGGAGTCAGAAGCCTCATTAATCACTGTTATGTTCTCTTGTGTGAAGTTACCCAGGTCCTGACTCAGGAAACAGCTCTCTCCTTTGGGAAGCCAAGCCAAGGTGTTCTCTTTTAAGCCCCAGCTGCAGTTCCAGCAAAATGCCAGAAACACAGGAAGTCCTCAGATAATGAATAATTCAAGGAAGGGTGCAGTTACAGCACACGTGGTACAATCACCATTTTCTGCTGGACCATTTTCTAGCTGGAACCACAAATGCATATTTCTCACTGAGAGCTAAAATATTCAACATGCAATTTTTGTTCAGCATGTAAGGAAAGAAATTTGTTTACTTCTATTACAGCAAGACTATCTTAATATGGAGGCAACAAGCTTAATATTCAAATATGAGAAGTGTTTGTCTTTGCTTGAATGATGAACATTTTGCTGGCTTGACATACCTGTCACAATTAAAAAAGAAATAAAATAGACTTCACAGTATCCAGGTCCTTACATTATCATTACCATGTTGTCTGGGGAAACATTAGGGAAGGATTTCATAAGCACAGTCTTTCAAAACTGCCAGACATAGAGAATTCTCTTGTCACACAAAAGATGAGTCTTACCACAGTAATTTATTTCTTAAAAATCTAATTTATTGCACTTGTCTTAAAGCACAAACAAAACTAAAAACCTAAATACAGAAATAAAAGTAAAAAAACCCATCCTAATTTTGTTGAAACTACCCTAAAAAGTAGTCTGTAAGAGCTCCTGACACCAAGTGAATATTAACAACCATAGCAAGGAACAGTATTATACAGTAAATGAACAACTAGCAAGCTCAAACCATTACTAAGATTACTTTGAAAAACGTAATACAAAAGTGTCACTATTAAATAATGCCATTGTACTCGAGCATCTGGTGCTTGGAGCGCACAGGGAAGTTGTTCTTTCTCATGTCCTTTCTCCAAAGTGATTGACTTGGGAGTTGCCATAAGATATTTTTAAGCTGAATTTCAGCTTCTTTGGGGTCCTCAAGACACCAAGCTATGCTTGCATAAAGCAGACTGGGTTACTTCACAAGCTGATTCCATTACCATCCACTTCCAGATAGGCTAAAAGAATCCCTCTGGGGTAATCTCTGTATAGAGATGAGCTAGCAAAGAAGCAAACATATAATCTGTAAAAGGGAAATAAATCTGTCCTTCCTGTAGGACTGATATTCAACTGAGAACTGACAGCCAATACCAAAAGTGCTACTAAAAAAAATGACATAACTTGGTTCTCTCTCCACCAATTCTCACCTTGCACCATGTTTGTTCCAAGTTCAGTGCAGTACACGCATGAACTATTCTGAAAGAGAACAGAGGTTAAAAAGAAAACACATCCTTTTCCATTTGTGTTAAGTTCTGAAAACAGAAACATCCCCACTTTTCAACTCTTGGCCTTTTCTGAAGCTGGCTCTTTTACAGTATTGGTTAGCAGCTGCTTAAAACATTCTGATGATTTATAAGCTTAGAACAAACACAAAATAACTCCTCCGCCTACATACTGAACTCAGGTTCTCTCATGTAACAGTTCTATTGCTTAAAAAAGATGAGGTATCTTTCAAAGAAGATTTAGTATAAAGAAAAATAAACTGCAATGATTAACTTAGGTTACTTCCCAGTTCATCACATACTTCTGTTGCAATATCTTTTAAGTATAAGACACTTCAAAATTTAGCTAACATAGCTAAAAATCAGAATATTGTTAAGTATTTTCTCACAATATCACAATTTTTAATGGGATATATAGGTAATTCTATCAATTACCATTTTATTCTTAATACATCTAAGTTTGGTACTCAAAACAATATGAGCCCAAATGTTAAAGCACTGGCTGGAGGCACAAATACAGCACAACAGGAATTATGAAAGCTGCCTTGAACATTCCTGCTTTGTACTACAAACCCAACAAGCAACCTCTTCTTATTCCAAATTGGGACTCGCCCTCAAAACTCTGTCAGCTTCCTGATGGCTATGGAAATGGGCAAAAGTACCCCTCATATTAGGTGTAATCCAAATCTCTACCTTGTGAATGAAGCCCAAATTATGAACAAAATTTCTGGAAATGGAAGGTTAGTATAGCCTTGCAATTATTTATATGGAAATGGATCAAACTCAGTTAATTCTAACAATACTGTGTAATCATGATGTTCTCAGATCTCACTAAGAAATACTTCACCATATTTTCTTCCATGCTGCAAGGAAAAATAATTTTAAATATATGTACAAGAGTCAGGGAGTGATCCCATTAGTATGGTATGGAGTTTCAAATACAAGAAGAAATTGAGAAATGCTTAATGTTTCCGCTCTAGAGAAATATTTAATGCAACAGAATTCCTTCTCAAAATCAGTACATTAGTTGCATGCTGTTGTGAAGTACTCACTTTCATTGCTAGTAAGGTTAACTTAAGAGTTATATTTCCAAAGGAGCTTCTACAGTAGTACGGTATAACAATTGCAGTATGCCACACCTAAAGAGTCTCCCAAAAGATAGGTAACAAACATCAAAACTCACAGCTTGGGGGCTATTTAACAGCTCAGTTTTGCAATACAAAAGTGCTAATATCACAGGTCCAATGAGTGGCTTTTAGATCCAATATTCTGTACATACATTACAGAAATTCTGTCCTCCTGTTTTTTTCACTGCTTCACAAGCTTGACAGACTTCATATCACTTCCCATTCATCTTCCAAATCATCAGGGTGAAGCAGAACAGAGGTGTCATTATTCTTCTGCAAACTATGGGAATGGCTAAAGGTCTTAGTGAGGCGCTGGAGCAGAGATCCTGAAGTACTGATCGCCCACAGTTCATCTAGAGGGGTCACTGCAAGGCATAAATTATCCATCTTTTAATTACAGTAGCAGGTTCCAATTCTAAACATTGAATAAATAATATTTGGATCTGTTTTCCCAATTATACCCAGAGAAGGTTTTTACTAATGTGATAAAAACACCCTTGGTGAAACACAGTATGTGCAGCTCTCCCTGCATATGGTCAGCTTGAGCACCATCAGGTAGAACTCAAAGCAGACATCACAATATTTTGGACAGACTGTCATGCAGAAGCAACTTGCCTGTTAAACGTGAGACATTCCCAGGAATCTTCTTCCAGTAGTCCCCCGCAGGATTCTTGTCAGTGATGCCGTATCGGCGCGCGACGTCTCCGTTGGGGCAGCGTGCCCACACAGTCCTGGTGCTTAGAGCCAGCTGGCAGGCCTGCAAACCTACAGGGAATTGGACATGAGGAGGGAATGATCAGCCTTTCCTAGACACGAAATACACTTGCAGAAAGTACTTTGAGAGCAGACATTAAGACTATAATAGTTTTTATATATTCTTACATGAAGCACTGGTGAACAAAAAAGCTTTTTAACTGCAGACTTGGTACTCCCTGCATCTACTGACCATAAGGGTTATCCCAGCATGGATAATTTGTTGTTATGTGGCCACATCCACAAACAACATCCAATTAGAGGACTTTCAAAACACGCTTTTGGAGCCCTCACTGTATGTGACTACCGCATGGGGAATAAGCCAACAATCACAATCTTAATTTGTCTAAAAATGGTTAACATTATAGACATTGTGAACTCTTGCCCTCTCTTCACAATCTTCACAACAGGACTCTGCAACTAAGTGCCTGAGTTAATGCAGTGACA